>JALBCR010003916.1:0-186940 GCA_030710515.1 Abscondita cerata | reverse complement strand
TTCACATACATTTCTCACACTCAGGTTGCTTTTTTTTTACACCACATCAAAAAAAAAACATCCGTAAAATGGTCTCCCGTTTAAGACTTCTTAAACAGAATGCTTTTAGATTTTTCGGGACACAGGGTATAGAGTTGGGAGGTTTCAAAATATTAGGATTGACTAACCTCAGGGAATCTGTCTATTTTACAGTCTTTACGCATAAATAAAGGGCGAACCACTACTGAAGATTCTGTCCCTCTCCGACCCAAGTCTGTAAACCCGGACGGCAAACTGCTAATTTATGTTATTCTTTAAAGTTTCTAACCAAGAGACCTGAAGAAGTATTCTTGTTTGAGCAGCCTGAAGCAAACCGCAGCATAAGTAAAAAGCTTCCGACGTATTACAATCTTTTTCTCAGAGATCGTATTTTTCAGAGTTCCAGACCCACCCCTAGGGGTTACTCTTTTTAAAGCATTCAAAGACGGTGCTTTTAATGAATATGCTACCGAGCACGCTGTTCCAAAAGTAAATAAAGATATCACTTATAGATTGAACCAGAAATCTTATAGGACAGTTCAGATGATTTATTTGTATTACTATGTCATCAATCATAAACATTAAACATAGGTGAGAATGTAAAAAAACATCACAGAATTATGGTACTTTTCAATCACTGCACAAGGTATAAAGAAAAACAAAAAGTATATAAATAAAATTCCAACTCATTTAAATTGCTAGTAAATTAAATGAACAAAAAATGTTCAGAACTTAATAAATATCACTGACAAAACAAAAAATATATACATATAATAAGCAACTCACAACTATGTTATTAGTTAAAAACGAAAACCTAAATTAATAGTACGTTAAATTAAATACACTGCGTTTAGAATTTAAAACTATCACTAGATAACTTTGACTATTCTTAGACTAGGGTACCTACCTCCGCATACTGAAACATTTAACATTGATTTAATCGTCATTTTGATGCCTATAACAATAAACATTTCCTTTTAAAGCTGACAGCATAAGGTAAGTTCCTTTATAGCAGTTCTTGCAGAACAATATTGTTTTAGTGGATGGAGTACCACTCCTTGATTTGGAGAGAATGTGTCCATTCCAAGGTACGTAAGTTGAATTAGAAAGAGAATTCGTAAAGTCTTCTTCGAACTACTAATAGGTTTATCTATGTGCCATATTCGTTAAACTAGCGCGACTTTCCATAGACGCGTTACTTAATTCTACGAGGAGTCAACTCTCTTTGATAAATGGTAATGCATGGCGTACGGTTTATTTCTTTTCAAATACTGCCATTGAAAATGAAATTAAAAGTTCAACTGCAACAGTTTTCATTTAGATAGTATTGTATATTTGCAGAAAACATACCTAATATGCAACCAGCAACCGTAGGATAAGTATAAAAGGGATCCAATGCGTTCGCTTCGTAAACTTAAAGTTAAATTTAACGGCAAGGAAGTTGCAACTGCGTCTCGTAATTGTACGAGTACCCAGAAAAGCGCATGTAATCATAGCAATTAATAAAAATGCAGTGTGTGCCAAAAAATTGAGTATATAGCCTCTAATGTCAAATCGGTACCCCAAGGGCTGCGTTAATCCACGTGAGCCTTCTTCTAATGCTTTCCTTGTTCCTCCGAATTAAGGATACTAATGAGTGTACGGTTGCGTTAACTTCGGCCAGTTGTAGAACAGTGGCTTTATACTGTTCAGAGCCATTTGGCTTTGTTTAAGTAATAGTTGAGATGAATCCTCTAGAGATACAACCAATAAATGTAAAAGAAATGCGTATAATTCTTAAAGTGTTTTGTAACATCGTCTTTTAAGGAAACGTTTCGTGCACTTCTGTACGTTTACAGACAGATTGCTTTTAGCAATAAAATACCTAGTACAAAATAAATTCTATTTTCCTAATAAATAGAGTGTCAAAAAGGGTTGCATCGAAACTACGTCTTAAAAAGACAATTTAGAGAATCAAAAAATAAATAATATAAAAATTCATAAAGAAACCACTCTAAGGTTAAAGCAATTTTCAGACTTATGGGAAATTTGTGTTCTATGATAAAAGCGATGATTAGACGGATCTCGATAACTAAACGTATACCCCAGTAGAAGAGAGAGGTAATAGTAGAAGACGGCACTGGTGTTATGTAATTGTAAATAGTAATAAAGTGGCGAATTCGACCCGAAAATGAATTGTCATAGGTTTATATGCAAGAAACGTGTTTTTTTTCGCGAAAGTATTAATCATCAGCACGGTGTAAAAGAAACATGACAGCATCAATTGGACTCAATCTAGGTATTATCTTTCACAGGCTCGGCTTGGGTTTTTTCTTTCATGATATCTGAAAATATTTTTGAGATGTAGCTTAAATCTCAGGAATTAGAGGTAATGAGGTAACCCTGTATTGTTGGGCTACTTATGCATTGGTCAGATTTAAGCAAGATTTAACAGGCGAAGGCCAAAAGACACTGACGTATTGCAAGTTAAAGAGAGAATAAATCGTATATTCTCATTTTTCATTTAAAACATATTTAACACCCAAAAATGCATGCATATTGAAAATGGAATATGTAAGCATACTTATAGTGTGGTACTCTGTCTGCTAGCGCCGTTTAAGGGATTGAGATTTATAAGCGCGCTGCGGACTACTTCTCCGTTTTCTCACTCGGCCATTTGGTGGCTGCAGCTTGGTGTGTTAAATATGATTTTATCAGTAAAATCAGGATATACGTTTGGCTTCTTTCTCATTTCAACTTACACAGCTTTTTATTTTTGACAATTAGATGATCACACTACATTCAGCTGATTAAATATATTGCTTTAAAAATTTAAATCAAAATGTGCATAAACTAATTGTCTGATTACTAATTGCATGGTTTTGCAATAATACTTGGTACGTACCATTACCTCCTACTTTTTGAAAGATTTGTCCTACATCTCAAAATGACGGATTTACAAATTCCAAAAGAAAAACCCAAATATTTCACTTTTTCCGATTTTTCTTGGAAAGTTAACACTGATTGAGTCCAATTAGTGCTCATTTTATTCGTATTTTTATCTTCATAACTTTCCTTTTGCACCATTAACATTGATTTATTACTTTTCACTCCAGGAAAAAAAAGTTGAAAACACGTTTCTTTGCATATAAATGTTAACTATACCACACCATTTTCGGTATAAACATGAATATAAGGCATTTTATACTATTTATACCATGGCGGTGGTATCCTACTATTATTTTTGTCGTAAATATAGAGTTCTATTTTACCGTACTAGTAGCTGAAAACTGAAAATTGACATGGAAAGGTTTTGGGTTATACAAGAAACATGTTGCAAATTGATATTTGAATGGGACACCCTGTATATTTTTTAATTATCTGAATGTTTACGTTATTCTGGGCAAAATTTACTTAATAATTCCTTATGTCTAACTTGCAGTTTTTGAGTTATATTTTTTTAAAATCTAAATTGAAAAATATCGAATATCTTCAAATAGATTTTGATATTAGCTATATTACCATTTGTAACATTAAATTGTTATTTTTATTATACAGGAGTTCTTGAAATGGGAGTAAAGTAGTCATATTAAAGTCACATAATATCTTTTTTCAAATGATTTTGTGAAGGGCATTATCTGTTTCCTACACCTATCTTGTCGTAGATCCACTTTGATCATTTTTGACACTAAATTCTTTTTTTATTTTAAGGCTGGCACACTGGTGCATTTCCTAGAGGATTATAACCATAACTTCTCCATAATCTTAAAACTAATAACGCAATTGTAATGAATTTTTGAACACACTCTAGTTCATTCTTGTGCCCTGAAGTATACAAATCTAATAATAGGTTAATTACCTTTTTGTAATTAATGCTAAAAGCTACTTATACTTTGAGTGCACATTTTTATAAAATGTGTCAGTTGAATCTTAAAAAAATATTATATTCAAGCACAGTGCATATACTAAACTAATGTGTGTATTATTTTATTACATACAAATAAGTCGTTTTTAGTAAAATGAAGAAGTTATGAATGCATGTTCGGTACGCTTCATGACACTGGAGGTAATAGGCATTTGTCAACATTAACAGGATCTATCATACAAACAGTCTTAGTACTGAATAGATGGTTGCTTTTGGTGATAATTTAAAATGCAGAATCAGTAATGATAATGGATGTTTCGATAATAGAATCGGTATTTTAGATAAACATTTATCGTTGCTTTACTGCATTGTGGCCATAAAATTTATTTTTCTTCAAGCGACAATAAAACGTCATATTATTGAACTACTGGCAGACGCTAAAACTCTTTAGTGTCTAGACATTAAAAGCAAAACAGTTATTTTGTTTCATTAACTATTTCTAAAGGCTGGTACCTCGGTTATGTCATATTATGAATGTAACAGTAAAGTACCAACTTGATTCGTCGAGAATAAAAAGTCACTTATAAGACTCGATAATTTCGAAAATTTGAAAATAAACATACTTAGTGTCCAGTGACAAACGCTTTCTGAAGCTGAAAAAATAATATAGTTTTACTTGAGTTAAAACATAATTCTTTTTCGCTTAATTTGCTGTCTCGGCTAACACCTCGCCAGCAAACTTTTAAGCTCAACAATTATATAGTTTGCTTAATCTGTGGTAAAATGACTCCATTATTAAGGACAATAAAACGTCATATTATTAAACTACGGTGATTAAAAACTCTTTTTACTGTCTAGACATTAAAAGCAAAACAGTTATTTTGTTTCATTAACTATTTAGAGGTTGGTACTGCTATAATATATTATGAATGTAACAGTAGTACCAACTGATCTGTTTGAGAAATAAAGTGTCACTGAGTAAGACTTGAGTAGAATCTCGAAAATTTGAAAAATAATTACATGAAAACTAGCAATAAACGCTTGAAGAAAAAATAATATATTTCACTGGAGTTAAAAATATACCCGTTTCGCGACCAGTTATTCGGCTAACATCGCCAGCAAACTTTTAAGCTCAAACAATTATATTGTTAACTCCTAGTAAAATAATCTACTATTATCTACGTCTAACCTATATAATCAGCACATTAATTACTAAATAATTCAGTGAAATGTTATTTTAAATAAACGTTCGTAAAAAAATAAAATAGTAAAATTACAATGTAATTTAAATGGGCTCTTTCTCCGTTGTAGTTAACTGTCTATAGCAAAAATTAGTTCCCAATGCTCTGATAAATATTGTGTATGAGACGTATGACGCAATCCTCAGCATAAAATGATCTAAAGATCGATTTCTACTGTAATAAATCTTTGAACCCTCAGAATATTATTAAATACTTCTCAAACTCTGAGAATGATAGCAAAATTCGTTGAGTAATTTGGTTAATTTTCGCTTTCCGACCTTCAAGTTTCAAATAAAATCTAAATGAAATTGTCTGATCAATTTCTATCATAATTGATTGTTTTGGCACCTTTCTGAATATTTCTTTCTTAAACTGAGAATTGTCAAAATTTAGTTAAGTTAAATTTAAAGTTAAATTTCGCTCTGATCTTCGAACATGAAATAATACACAAATTATTTGATCGATTTCTACCACAATATTCTTTTGTTACCGTCAGAATTTTTCCACATTTTCAAAATTTCTGAAAATTCTCAGCTCAGTAGCTTGGTTAAATTTCGCTCTCCATACCGTCATTATCGAATAAAAATTCCAATATGTCGGTCAAATGGTTTTCACCGTTGGCCAATGGTACTTTATACCTTCCTCCTAAACGTGTTCCTTTTTCTCCAACGGTTTCATTTGCTGGTGCGAAACATCTCAGTAGTGGGTGGTACAACTAGTTTCAAGTCTTAACTTTAAACCCGAGGTTGTGGCACTTACGTTTCCCACAACTCTATTTACAACATTGTGGTTCAATATTTTTAGTTTTGCTTTACTAATCTTGGCTACTTTTATTGCTCTTAATACTTATTCAGCTTGGTCCAGTTAATATACATATATTTTATATTATAATCTAAGTTTCTATTACTCATATAATTTTAAAATGTAATTTTTCCATTTCTAGTTCTTGGTGCTCTTCTGTTTTGAAAGTTGAACAAATCATGTTTGTTATCAAAAAGCCTTCCTATTTCTAGACATTGTTTATTGAATCATGCTTATTCTTTTCTTTTTTAATTTAAAATTATATTGCAAATTCTGTCTGATATCGATTTTTAGTGTTTCCTCTCTCACCCATGAAATTTTAGAATCTCTACTACCATCCATCCTCGTTTTTTGCCAGCATCAAGTTTTTTGAATATTCATTTTTTGTGTTTAAAGTGTTATATCTTTTATCCCCATCAGTTTATCTATTTCTTTCTTTTGATTATTTTGATTGTTAAACTGGTTTTGTATTTCATGTGTGGTGCTTCTTCTCTGATTTCCCAGTTTTTCATTCGATGTTGCTTTGCTTCGGCTTATTATATTTTTTCTTGGAATTTGAGCCCACATTAAGCTATGTCCTTGGTACATCTCTCCTGGGATAGAGTTTTTTTGCGGTATTTCTGATTTTTTAATTTTTACCTTTTTTTCATTTTTTGCATGGCGTATAGTATTTTTTCTGCCTGTACATGCTTTGAATCTTTCATGTAATCTATTTTTGTTTTATATTTGACTCTTCGATTTTTGAAGCAGCTGACTGAGATTCTACACCCTTGCCATTTAAGAGGCACTGGTCTATGTATTTGTCAGTCATAACCATGATTATCTTGAAGAGATTAATGGGGTTGTTCTCTCGCTTTTCTGCCTTCCCCACTTCAGGGAGGTCAAAAGAATTGCTTTTTTATAGTTGTGCTGTTGTAAGTTTTTTCATATTAAGTAATTTCAGCTCAACGAATGAAATATAAGGCCAATCACAATTATTTGGTGATTAAAGTTTTTTTTCTTAGCTGATAATTTTTATCACTAACTGTTTTCGTTTTTTTGTACTTTCTAAATACTCTGGGTGTGTCAGCGTCGTAAGATCCACATCTAATACAGCCAAAAGACTAGAAATGTTTGATCCGTTTATTTTGGTCTTGGCATTCTCTCTGCTTTTGAGCTGTGCTTGAGGGTGCTCTTTAACCCTTTCTGCTCCTCCTGCTCTTCTCAGCTTTTGTAAGTACACCCCATATGGTCACTTGCTTTTGCCATAGACCCGTTTTACACACATGAAATTTATTCTACAAGATCTGGTGTGCAATTTTTCGCAATTTATATTGTGTAGTGCCATAGACAAATTGAATGAAAAATTGTGTTGTTTTTTACTTATAATAAACTAGAATAGGTCTCATTTTATACATGTTCTTAATTTCAGCTTATTTTATTATAGTGCAATGAAAAAAATTAGTTAATTTTTTTGTAGACGTTTTCGGCTACTACAAGGCGTAGAATTTATCAAATCAGTTCTCTGTTTATTGAGAACAATTGGGTAAAATTACAAACAATTATTAATGCTTACAAATTAAAAGATGTTTTACATAAAATAACTCAACCCTAATTAATCAAAAATAAACGAATTAAAAAATTTGATAGATTTATACCGACATTACATAATTAAAATTATAGTTTATTTGTTGTAATGTATTTTGTTCAATATATATGTGAGAGTTTAATTAATTTAAATTCTAACGTTGTGTGGGATAAGTTACTTATGTTGGGTAAGAGTATGTTATATTAGCAATTAATGTCAGCCCTGTGAAAAACATGTTTTCAATTTGTAAGTATTAATAATATGTTTGTAATCTTACCTAATTGTTATCAATAGCTACAGAATGAGTTGAAAAGGCTGCTCTCAGTATTGAAACGACGACAAATTGTGAAAATATGAAACTGATTTCTTTACATAAAGACGATAATATAATCTAACGTGCACGTGTGCAATTAAAACAATAATTCTACTGTCTGCCGCGCCAGATTTTGTGGCAGCACTTTACAATAACATAATTTATGTTGCCATTTTCGACACTTAAATACCAGCCTTAACGTATATTTTCAAAATCTTATATGTGAGATTTATAATTATTTTTTCAAAAGAAAATCTATTACAAAAACTGTCTTTATCTGTCACACTACTGTTTGTTCCAGAGAAGCAGCTATTGAAACACACAATTTACAGTTAAACATATTATCAAATAGAATTACTGAAATCTTCATAGATATATGCAGAAAACCTGGATACAAATACATAGTGTATAATTTATACTTTTAAAATAATAAATCATATACAGGTGTTCATTTGAAAACATAGTTATGTGACTTTTAATATGATTTGCTTGACCTCTAATTTCTAGAACACCCTGTGTTAAAAATAACAATTTAGTATTTATAAATGATTCAGAGATATGTGTAAACTGTTTCTCTAAATATAAGATATTATCCAAATCCTCATTAAATAATAAAATTAAAAGTTTAGAAAATTATAACTGTTCAAGAGTGTTGATATGGAATTGTTAACAACATTTGTTCAGAATAACGTAAAATTTAGAAAATGCAAAATTTACAGGGCAGTCCCTTTTAAAATATAGAATATAGCATAGTTCATCCTTCCAAAACCCCTCCATATCATATATAAACATAAATTACGTCTGAACGTGCTTTACGATTGCAATATAAAACACGTCCCTGTATGGTAACGATAACCTGCAACCAAAGCCGCGAACCCTCAATTATAAGCCAACTGAATGAAAGTTAACTGCAGTGTCCATCTCTCAAAGGAAATGAAACATTACACTACAATTTAAGCATGTTCGATATTGATGTTAATGAAATTACCAAAAAACAATAAAATCAATCGCTTACCGATTCTTCTCGGTTTCGTACCAACATTATGTTGACCCTGACTAAATCGTCAATGTTTGATGATTTGATCGACTCGTCTGTGTGCGTTCTCAATTGAGAAGTTGTTGTTCGATTTTGGCCTTGAACGGTTTGCCACTTACAAGCTCTAATGTTTCTACAATGTTTCTTTCTTTATATAGCCTGTGAATACATTATTTTCTAGCATCAGTTGACTGTGTAATTGAGCTTGTTGAAATCTTCTGTTGCTTCCAAAATTCTTGACCTATAAAAATCTGTTTTAAATATGAGGCTTGTTCAATTGAAACAACTGACGGTAAAATTAGATTTTTAGGTTTCACACCAGCATGCACATTAATCATCATGCATGTGAAGTATATAAAAGATTTATTTTAATACTACACATGCACAGATATGCCTCGCGTTAAAATTCACTTCGAACAGCCGCCAGGACTTTTAATTTTCAGGAAGTTCCAAAAAGCCTGAGAATAAGTAAGAAAAGCGATCGTATTAGCATAGAGAGTATACAGGGTCGGGCTGGATAGTCGATGGTGCTGTGACGTTTATGGAAAACGGGGCATAGGGAGTAATCTGAAAATTTTGCTACTGCCATAAATAGGCACGATCTAGTCTTTTCTAAAATATTTTATTTTGGTGGTGTTGCCGTTTCTACTCAAAAGTAGTAACAACTTGTTAATTTTAAATGAAACAATCTCTGTATATTATTAAATTTTTAGAATCGCAATTTCTTACTGATATTTTTTCTGAATAGTTCATTATACCTATCTAGACCGGTTAATAATTATTTTAGGTTATTTTCTTTCAAAATATGATCCTACCCAATGAATTTAACTGCTATTTGAACCCATATATAAGGTTGAAATTTTAGATGCAGTTTGGAGCCTTGTGGCTTTAGCTACCTAAATAAATTTATTTTATCTATACAGGGTGGTTTAAATATTATTTTGACGACATACAAAAAAGTCAAAACTTTATTTTTCAAATGGAACACCCTGTATATTTACTGAAATTCTTGATAGACAATTAAAATGCCTTCAAGTTGATATAGTAGCATAGTGGTATAGCTAACTCGTCAACTTTTTCGAAATAATCGCAATAATAATCAAAAATACATTCTTTTTCGCATAATTTGCATTAGTTAGCCATGGAACGCCATATGATTTGACAATTGCTTAATTATTCCTCACTATAATGACAGGATGTTTGTGCTTTGAGATTGTGATTGTGATTTACTACTTTCATATTTACTTATTCAAAAAACAAACAGATATGAAATAATTACTGCATGAGGTTTTGATTACCTGTTTATTCTTCGATAATGAGTTTGCACCAGGGTAAATATTGAAATTACGAATGTATTTGATTTGTATTACAAAACGAAAGAAAGTTTATTGCGAATAGGAGAACTTTATTAATTATGGTTCTAAGCTTAAAGCATAAACTTTCTTTCGTTCATTGACTGCAAATCAGATACATTTCATTGAATTCTATACATAAATTGCCAATAATTTTGCCATTATCAGCCCATGAAGAATAAATATTCATCAAAACTTCATGCGAGTAATTATTTCTGCTCATTAGAATTGTTTTTGAATAATAATTGTCAAATCACATGGCGCTCCATGGTTAACTAACAAATATGTGGGTGTTCCATTTGAAAATAAAGTTTTACCCTTTTTGTATGTCACGTCAAAATCATCAATTTTAAACCGCCTCTATATAAGATAAAATAAATTTATTTAGGTAGCTGTTAAATACAAGGCTTTTGCAACCCATCTAAAATTTCAGCCTTATATGGGTTCAAATAGCAAATCTAAATTTAAATGTTAGTGGATCATATTTTGAAAGAAAGCAACCTAAAATATTTGGGTATAGCAGCCAAAATTTTCAGATTACTCCTATGCCCCGTTTTCCATAAACGTCTAACCTAATATCAACTATCACGACCCTGTATAATTAGGAAGAGAAGCAATGCCCTGCTTTTAAAAATCGTATAACTCAAAGTTAGTCGGCCGCTTTGGGGCCCTAGTATCACCACCAGTACCCCACTAAACAACCAATTCATTCTAGAATTGAACCGTTTTCAACAGATTTCTTCTGCTGAAGTAGAACAGAGTTGCCACATCATCACTACTCGTTCGAAGGGGAGACCGTTTGCTTCTGCATACCGTTTGTTTCGTTTAGCAACGTATTATATTGCAATTTTACAAAAACAATTGTTGTTTCCTGCTTGCTGTAGAAATTACTACTTCATTTACAACATGACTGCGCTTTAAATAACTTAGGTAGAATTGCTTGTGTGTTTTCATAAAATTGTTTTCTATTGTAAAAGCAGTTTACTATTTTCTAATTATGTTAGTGCTTTTTTTCACGTAATTTTCTGCCTTTAGTCATTCTTCACAATTCATAAAAATTCAAATAGATTCGTATTTTCGAACTTTATTTAAAACCTTAAAACTGGGTAAATAAAGAAGAACCAATACCTAACTTACAAAGTATGTTTGAAAGTCCACTGCCAGTTGCATGCCTGCAACGTAAAACCACAGAGTTATAAACTGCAAGGTAAGTCTTGTTGATTTTCAAACTCTAAGTGTAGCATCTACAATTCTGTTGTGTAATTGTTCTTCATTGCAAATTTCATACACTTAGTTGCTTTTACGTGGTCCCAGAAGGCAACCAATGGATTTAGATCTGGCGACCCAGCGGGCCACTGAACTGACCGCGCTCATCATCCACCTTCCATTAAAATGGTTATCTAATCATTCTACAACAACCCTTTGCAGCATGTGTGGCACCATCGTGCTGATACCATATCACGTTGCGCAACGCAAGTGGAACATCTGCTAACAACTCATGCAAGTGATCATTCAATGACCTGCGGATGCAGAATTAACACGACGCGGCAGAATTTTTATTGGAGTAGACGATCGTTGAAAATCCCACACCACGTACAATTCAAAATCACAAGCGAAAATTATGTCGTCTAAATGCGTGCGGATTTTGTACACCATAAGATGCGCAAAAAAATTTTAATTTGTACTTCATCTCCTGGTTGTCAGACACGCTGATACTGCCAAGTGGGCAATACTTCCGTTTAAAGTGCTCCAAACAAAATTCTTGAGAAACTTGCAGACGGGGTTGCAATTCTCTCCTGGTACTAATACCCGGTTCACTGCCCGCATCGATTACTTATTCTTCTTACAGCATTGTGCGTCGTAGATTTACACCACCAGTATGACGATTACCAATTCCATATTGTCGCAGTCTTTGAAATGCATCGGAAAAATACATGACGAGATGGTTAACGTCTATTCGGGAATCTCCTTTGATATTCGCGACGACCTTTCTTTCTTTCTCTTTCTTTTTGCCGTTGCAAAGCCGTAAACAAAAATAATGTCGGCATATTTTCTGTTGCTGAACTGCATTCTGACTAAATTTTTAAGACTAACAATTACAAACACTACCCAAATAAACTGTCAATAACTAATAAATAAGTTTTTTGTTTCAGCACTCTTATAAGGCTTTTGTGAAACTTTAAAATCATCTTTCAAAAGTTGCATCTTCGATATCTCAAAACAAAGGCCATTTGATAAAAAATTATTTTGCATTTTGCTTAGAATCAAACTGTGAACACATATTTTCATTTTCGTCTCGTATAAATCACTGAGAATTCCTAATACATCACAATCTTGTTGAAACTGTCACTTAATTATTACATAATAAAGCAATAGGTGCTTTTAAAAACTTCTAACACATACATTAGGTGTTTGCAGGTAAAGCAAGGCCAGGTTAAGAGAGTTCGGTGTTCGCTTTCGAGCCAGAACGGCAACAAAAGATCGCAGTTTTCATGCGAGTGTGTTAGCTGGCGAGGGTGGTAGCCTTGAGCGCTGATAACCCAAGAGCACAGTCAAGCGATTTTGTCCTTCACATAAGTCAAAATTTATCTTTTCAGTTTCGCTTATGGCTTTATTTCCTACCAAGACATGGAATCAAGTTTCCTATTCTTTCTAATACAAAAGGATTTGGTAAGAAATAAAGTAGGAACGTAAATTTGTCATACATGCATTAAGAACTACACTATACGGGTTTAAAGTGGTCTGGTCAGAACAATCACTGAGTTAGAGAATAGAAACACCAAGGCCAAGCTTAGGGTTGCACCAACCCCCAAACCATAAATGACAACTGTTTATAGTGGTTCCCAGAAGTAATGAAATACTTTTAAAGAATTGTTATCGTAATATTATGATTTTATCTTTTTACCATTTATATTTCTCAAGTAAGCAACAATGTTTAGAATTAGCGAAATAAAAATAAAATATGTTTCATTTATGACATTTTATATTCTTTGTGAATTAAATTACAAAATCTTATGTTGTTAATTTAAGCTAATGTTCATCAATATTTTCTGCAAAGACACGGAGTCTATGTAATGTTGGGGTGGTTGTAAGAACTGAACATCAGAGCTGAATCAAAATTAGTTCTAAATTAAGACTGGATAATAAAGGGAAGAGAGAAGAAACAAAGACCTCGAAACCCCAGTATGACATACCGGAGGATTTGTGTATAATCAGGGATATCATTTATAATATGTATGCTGCCAAAAAATCTGTAACTTTAAGTACACTGCAAGCTACTCCTAGAAGAAAAGGAATTATTAACTGCATCTTGACCTACTTACAGAAAATCTTAAACAACATAGGATTTAAATATAGAAAAGATTGCAAACCGAAGAGCACTTTGCGAAAAAAAAACCCATATTGCGGCATTGTGCGTGTCTTTTTAAGAGTATGTAAAAACATGCAACCGCTTCTGCCTGCCAGTGGTATTTAGACGAAACATAGGTATTTGCAAGAGGATCCCCAAAACGGTCGTGGCAAAGTATCGATAATATAAAATCAGTAAAAATCCTGGATCAGTCGTCAACAAGCAAAAGATACATAATTTTACATGCAGCAGCGTAAACGGATTTGCGGAAAACTGCAGCTTAGCATTTCCCAAGCAAATCCAAATCTAGCGATTACCATGATACCGCTGACGCGATCTATTCGAAAAGTGGTTAATCGATCAGCTTCTACCAAATTTGCAGGTGCCTTTAATAATAATTGATAACGCTTCATACCATTTCGCGCCTTATAGCAGAAATGCCAACTGGAAAGCGTGGAAAAATCTGACGGTAAAAGTTGGCTGCAAAGAAGACATTTTATTTTCAAACAAGGATTTGAAAATAGATCTGCTACAACTTGCCAAACAAATATAAGAAACCACAAAATCTTCGTGATTTGACAAATTATTAAAAAACACACATTACATTCTTAGATCTCCACCATATCACTCGCCAATTCAACGATCGAAAACATTTGGGCATTGCAAATCATACTACGATAAACACATTGGATGATGGATATTGCAAAAAAAGCGTACTGAATATGGAAAGAATCTTAAATCATCGTTCCAGCGAAGTGGAATAAAACTATTATTCACACAGAAAAACTGATATCCGAGTGGTGGTCTTTGAGAATACCTGCTGACGTAGTTGTGCATCCCTCTTATAATTTCTATTAATGACGATGAAACTAGTGATGATTCTGACTTGGATTTTAAAGAACAAAAAAGAGTGAAGTTGTACTTTGGTTTGATTTTTTGTGGTTTTGGCAGACAAAATTTCTATTGGATGTCTGTATCATGTATTAACCTATTTTTCCTTCATTACGTACGTTTCGTTGTTTTTAACTTAGTTTAATCTATTTTTTTGTCTTTTTAGTTTATTTAAAATTAAACATTTTTTATTAAATGTGTTATTTTTTTTGGTTAAATTAAACACAAAAAGATTTTGTAATTTAATTCCACAAAGAACATAAATGTCATAAATGAAACATTTAATTTATTTCTGCTAATTCTTAAACATTATTTGCTTACTTAGAGAACAACAGAGTAACAGAAAAGATAAAATCATAATATTACGATACAACAATTCTTTAAAAATGTTGATTACTTGGAATACCTATAAACTGTTGACATTTATGGTTTGAGGTTGGTGCAAGAAAACTTGATGTGTTTGGGTGTTTCTATTTCTTTCTACCTCGATGATTGTTATGATGAATACTAAACGTATAGTGTAGTTCTTAATGCATGTGACAAATTTACGTTCCTACTTTATTTTCCTTGCAAATTCACATGTTAGAAAGAATAGGAAACTTGATTCCATGTCTTAGTGAAATAAAGCGCTAAGCCGAAACTGAAAAGATAAATTTACTGACTATAATACACTATACTTTTTCACGATCAGTATGTAGTTTTATCAAAATTCTAATGTAAGATTTAACTGTCAGTTTGGCAAGTAAAAAACTATAGCTGCTTAAGAGTACCAAAACATTTTTTTATTCTGAATAATTATCAAGTTTACTTTTTTTATTTGAAGTGTAGACGTCGCGTCGTCTTTGACAGATTTCTGTTAGATAAATAAACATTTTATGAATGAAAATAGATCCATTATTTTAAATATTGCCCTTATATAAAATAAATGTCGCTTCAAATCAAAACGAGCAACCAATCAGTTTTTGCAAGTACTTCTGCCACTCAAGTAATGAACATTTGCAGATGTAAAGATATGGCAATTTTCTAGTGGTTTATGACTACGAAATGTAAAGTTTTCATAGTGGTCGTGGAAAAAACTATTTCAAATAAATTTATTAGTACTTACTTATATTATGTCATCTGTCACATGTGGTACTTTATCGATCAATTTGAATAACTAAAGTATAAGCAGTACGCAGGTGACAATCTGTAAATTCCTCTTCTCTGCTGCCATTGTAATTTACGTCCGTTTTTGGAATTATGATGTATTAATCCAAAAGATAATTCTACTTTGAAATGGTTAACAATAGTAGAAAATATACCGAAATTACGTCATCTAATTCCTTAAATACAAAGTTCTTGATTAAAGAGGGATGGTTTATTGTTACACCTACATTGTTGCATCTGGAAACGATAATGTTTCGTTTTAGAATAGAAATATTTTTAATCTGACCGTCGATGGTCTGGACACCGTTAACGTACGTATGACAAGTAATGTTTGTATCTCTCTTACAGTAGATTGTTAATACTCTTTTTACACAAACTGTCGGTTTTTCTTAAAATTGTATATTTATTGCTAGGCAACACACAATACAATTACTATTTTAAATCCAATAACAGCAAGTTACTAAATTAAATTGTTTTTGGGTTGTTTTAGTTTAAAATATTTACTCCTCCCAATTGTTAAAAAATTATTTGCATTTCCGAATTTGAATTAAACGAAACTTGAGTTGTTAGTTTTCTCACTAATAATTATTCAAAATGAAGTTTGATCCAGTATTATATTGTTTTTAATTAATCTAGTCAAGAAGTGAGCTTTTCTGCAAAAATAGTTCTGATAATCGTAAAATTATGAACGATAGCACATTCAATTCCATGCCATTTTTTTCTGCCGGTGAAATGCAGTACAGCATAATAAAAAAAACACTTAAAAAAAAATTAAACTCAGCATTGTGGCAATAATTAAAAAAGGTAAGAGATAGTGAAAATCTCAAAATATTCTGAAAGAGGAGGAAATTTCTGGATAGTGTTAAAAGGTTTTTTCAAAACGTCATAAAAATTACCACTTTGTTACATGTGATGTTTTTAAGGATTTGTTAACATACTGGGCTAGTTAAATTGTTAATGTGGGAAACCAATTATTATATGCTCAGAAAAAATTTAAAAAACGATTAAACAAATAGAATTTTTTTTATATTATAAAACCTTCGGATAAATAAAGGGTAAAAATCTTTCAAAATATTTAACTACTTACATTTGTTTATAAACACTATGAAAAATAAGTTCAAAACAATTTTATAAAATCCATTTAATGCTCCATTAGAGATATATATCTAGCAATACCATACTATATACAAATAAAAATATCATTGTTAATAATATTTTAAATATTCCATATTTTAATTTTAATCTCTCTTTGACATCATCCTTGTATATGAGGATAAATTTCCTTGATGATCATCAACTCATTATTGAGTTAAAACCTTGATGAAGCTCTTACATAGAGAGCAAAACGTCGGCAATTTCAACTATTTGAGTTTGGTTTTGTACTTCACTCCATTGAGAAGGGTCTCAGACCAAATTCTAAACTATTAATTTAAAAAACTTTGGAGGAAACCTCACCTGTAATAATCAAGAACAATTTCTACATTGACGATTGTCAGAAGTCAGAATTCGATTCTAAAAGAAGTTTATGCAAGTGGGATTGTTGTCCAGGGTGGCAGTACTTGACGAGTTGAAGACTGAAGGTGTAAAGGGGCTACCTCTAAAGGATATGCTATTCCCTCGAACCCATTTCCTCCTTCGGTCTATCGTGGGACCCCAAATGAATCTTCTTCTCACCCCGAAATTGTATTTGGAGATAACATGATACGTGAGATGTGCAGAGTCGATTATGAGAGTTATGACCCGCTTGGGGTTATGATCCATTTCTAAGGTGAAGGAACTGATTCTTGCTTCAATAGGTTTGGAAAATTTGTGTTGCCTAAGACCCAAATGTCAGAAAAATTAGATGAGATGTTACACAACAATTGAAGCCAAGGTAAATCGGTGCTGATCGTGATGGAGGAGGCGATAGCTGCCCTGTGTTTGACAATCAACTATGAAGATAAAGTCCCTGTGTCATTTTATGTACCTAAAGTTCAAGTGGCCCCTAGTAAAAAATTAACCATTCCGAGACTCACTACATGTAGCGAATACTGGAAACATGGTTAGCGAGCCGGTGTCTCAGGAATTAAAATACAGATTTGTCATCGACGTTTTCTGTTCTTTTTCCTTTTTATACCATAAAGTTGAAAAGTTAAAAAAGTAAAATGTTACCTTTAGCGACATAATCCAGAGACTGTTGGTGTGATTTCATGTAAATTCTCCTGATCTTTAGAAATTTTATCATCCAAACTATAGAGCGATTCGTGGTGTGCTGCACTCTATCAATCTATTGATTGTATGTTCCGCCAAACCCTAAACTGGGTTTGTCTCAATCATCAATATACAGCCCTTGCTCTTATTAGCTCATTAAATGGTAACTATTCCAAGTATCTGTCCATATTAATATGCAGTCTTTAATACTCATTGTATCGCTGCATGGATATATCGTTTTTCCTTCTATGGAAGACTGACAATTTAATAACATCACAGCCATTTTAGCCAATTGTTCGTCATTTTATCACAGGAAGTTTGGTAACTTCAAGACAACCTATACAAATAATTTATATTTATATAAGAAGTTTAGTGCAAATATGTATTCATACCCTATGTTGGCAGATATTATCCAATTCTGATAAAGCAACACCTGTAAGTTTAGCAGCTTCAGATATAAATTTTTCATCTGACACTGTAACTTCAAGGCACAATTCTTTCCCAACATATCGTCACTAATTTGCGTTTCTTTCTTTCATTACCATAACCAAAATAAGAACCTACACTTTTTAAGTATTGATAGAATTCTGCAATTAACGTTATGTAATAATGCTAACATTAATATTGGTAATAGCTTCATTTGGACTCAAACCTTTCAACTTAACGTTAAATTAAATCATACGAAAGGCCGTTATGTTTTTAAATTTATTTGAACTTGATCAAGATTTTGCGCGATTCTCGACTAAACCAATGTTGAGGTTATGGTAAAATGAGACAGTAAAGATACTAGGTTACAGATAAATGAGTAACATAAAGTATTTGAAAAAACTTTAGCGCGTGTATTTGTTACTCTAAAAGAAAATATTATTTCTAAATTCAATTTAGAAAATTTTAGATGTTTGTTTTTGTAATAGTTTTGAATTTAATTTTTAAATTTTGAAATCCTCATTTCTAATTGTTTCTTTTGACAATTACTCTGTGTAGCGACACTGCAATAGACCAATCGATCAGGTTAGATTTAGATTTTTGCGCGCTAAATACAAATTATGCTTATTTACAAGTAAAAAACCCGAAATAACGGTCGTAATTAATGATTACATTGTAAAATAAATCACGCTTTATTTTGTATCATGTTATCATAACCTTTAATTCGGTCTGAAAATGAACAAAACTCTACATTACCAGAGTTAAGCAGTCTTTGTAAGTCCTCCGAGATTAGCCAATTAATTGTAACTTTAATATCTTGTAGGAAAGTGTCCAAAAATCTGATAAGGTAGTTGTTATGTCCTCTGATAGGTAAAAGTGCATACAATGCTAACTTGAAGGTGAAATCAATTTGTCATGTTCATCTGATGATCAACAACATTGAGGATGTGTGTAACGTATTACTGTTATTTGTCTTAAATAATTTTACTTTTAGCATGCGATTGAAGTATACTATGACAAAGATACTAAATTGTAGACATATGTAAGAAGTCTACTTGATACAGACGCTCTTATGAAACATTACGATTCCTTTCTGGTGAAAAGATGCTTGAAGAAAATAAGGGGGACGATTTTTTTGATTGTTTATAATGAAATCAAAAGTATCTTTGCTAGAATTCTGTTGATCTTATTTTACGTGAGCTATAGTTGTGCTCTCACATCCATCTTCAACTTTTGATGTTAATTACATACAACACTTCTTGCTGCGATTGATCAGCAAGACAAAAGCTTGCTAATTAAATATCTGAATCACTTAAAGATATCAAGGAATAAATTTGGAATGGATTAGTAACAGCAGGCCATGCACTCCCGCCTTATTTTACTTTGAACGGTGTCCTAAAGGAGTAAGAAATATAAAAAAATTAGAACATGATATTGAAGATAGAATTTATCACATACTAAGAAAGATAAGAATTATAAGCAGCACCAAGTATGTTTTTTCAAAACTTATACAGGGTGTTTCATTGGGAAACGGGCATTTGTTAACTGCAGGTAGGGGGTATCTAGGTGATTCTGAAATACCCTCCTATGATTGTTCTAGCATTCATTATAACCGGAATACAGTGTTATATGTATTTCTGTCCATTTCTTTAATGGCTTATAACTTATGATCTGCTCCTGCGGTATATTTTTTTTTTAAATATTTGGGTTGGCACTTTTTTCATAATATGCTTCAATCAATCAAAAATATTAATGAAAAGTAAATCCAGTCCGGCTTCACAGAATATTTACAAATTTGTTAATCCCCAAAACA
The DNA here is from genome assembly GCA_030710515.1 of Abscondita cerata. Classification (NCBI taxonomy): domain Eukaryota; kingdom Metazoa; phylum Arthropoda; class Insecta; order Coleoptera; family Lampyridae; genus Abscondita; species Abscondita cerata. The sequence continues at coordinate 166,953 of JALBCR010003916.1, read as the reverse complement.
ACACCTGTATTATCGAATTTTTAAATGTTTGCTTCCGTATTCGAAAAGAGCGCAAAAACTGAATCTGCCTTCGGAGTTTAACAGAATAGTTTACTACTATATTTAATATTGAAATTCTTATTAAAATTTTCGGAAGTCAAAGTGAAATTCATGTACCATTTACATTTTATTTTATTTTATATTTCACTTACTATAGTTGAATGATAAATTCTAGGATGTTTATATATAAACATGTTCCAGAACAACTGGGGGCGTAATAAATTCATTACGCTCCTCAAAACATTGTTTGATCTTAACTGATGATCTATTGGCAATCAAATTTATTTTATAAAATACAATTTGTAATACATACAATGAATTAAGTATCTGTTTTCATATTTTGCTTTCGACAACGGGCAGCAAACTTTCCGTCGCTTTTTCAGCATTTTCTTATACATTCTGGTAGGGGCATTCATAATTAAAATTCAATACCAAATTTGACAATTAATTCAAATTTGTTTTTGTTTCATAGCTACCAGATATAGGTATTTGCGTAGGTGTTTATGCGCCCAAAAGATGCCAATTCTATTTGTTTATAAGAATACAAAGTGAAATATAAACTATTGTGATAGCAATCATTTATGTTACTAATGATTATTCATCGAACCATATCCATCTCTGGGCTAAAGCCCTGTTGGTTCATGCCTCCGAGGTCCATTTATATTTAATCAATCTGGTGCATAATAGCTATTGTTTTACATTTTGTCTCATCTTAAAACTAACACAGCGATAAGCTGCTAGCTTGACACGAATGACATTATTGCAGGGCCTTATTAGGATTAAACATAAATGAAAATTAATAATTAACCTACTTATAAAAAAAAACAGAAACCAGTAAATTACTAAACACTACAACAACGGATGAATGCTTTTGAAAAGATAATCCGATGCTTCACTACACAGGTGACAATTGTAAGAGATTTTTTGAAATACCAACTATCCAAGAGTAAATGGATAGGTAGAGGAGGTCCACATGGCACATTCCAAGGGCAACCATTTGAATCCATCGATTACTTCAAGTGCTGGGGGATATAGAAATAAATCTAAAGTTTATCCAGTAGAGATAAACAGCAGGAGACGAATTGTAGGAACATTTGAAGAAGCATGTAAGGAACTTGGAAATAACCTAGAAGTTATTAGAAGCCTGTCAGGCATATTATCAAAAGGGACGGAGAAATACATTGAACAAAATCAGGGTTATTTTGACAGGTATAAGCAAAATACATCACTTCCAAACAAACTTCTGTTTTCATTCGAGGGTGTGTAATTGGCGGTTGATTTTTTGTACTTTTAGTGGTTGTTTTAATTGCTAGTTGTATAGATAATGAAAGAGTATTTTAACCACTTATTTTTAAAATTACAAATAACAGGAATTCAAGAACGATTATCGTAAATTAGAAATCAATTAAACGTATAAACTATATTAAAATCATATAACCCAATGATAAAAACCCATCTAATTAATATACGTAAGTTTGCCCTGCAGTAGCCATTTTTAAAGTTGTCTTTGACGTGCATTGAAATGCCTTTCTTCCTAGTTTCTGTTTTTTATAACTAGGTTAATTGTTAAATTTTATTTTTAACGTTTTGTTAATAGGTTACGTCATATTTCATACAGTGTCACGTTTTGTTAGATTTCTGTTCCATTAACTTTAATAGATCTGCAATAATGTCATTCGTAGTAAGCATTACCACGCAATATTTAGTTTAGATCAAAAACTGTCATTAAATGAATTAATGTAAATAATCCCATGAATTTCATTTCTGACTTTCGACAATTTTAATAAATAAACAATTTCATTATTAAACAGAAAGTAGTTAACTATTTTGGCCACCCCTAAAGGCAATATCTTTAGATTCAGTTTTTAAAGGCTTCTATTCGAATATGGAAACAAAATTTCAAGTTCGATTAACAATACAAGGTGTTGTTTTGGGGTTAAGAAATTTGTGTAAATATTTTGTGAATGGACCTAGATTGGGCATATTATGAATAATGTGTAGTCCTAATATTAAAAAAATATACCAGTCGGATCATAAGTTATGTCATTCAAGAAATGAATTGAATAAATAAACACCCTGTATGTTTCAAGTTATAAAGACGCTTAGATCAACTGAGTAGGGGTATTTAGAATCACCTTGATGTACTCTACCTGCAATTAACGTATGCCCGTTTCCAATGAAACACTATATAAAATATACTAATACTTATTTCAGTACTTCCTCATTATTATTTGCTATACCACCTAATGAAGAATTTGTATATATGTCTGAGGAAGAACAAGTGGATCGGGCTAGACATGCTGTACGGTTTAATACTAGGTTATGTCAACCAGGTGCAACTTAAGTTACAGCTCTTACAGTCAACCTGGAAAGCGGAACGAAGTTTTAAAAAGTTTTCAGGTCCATATTCAACAAGCACGTAGTAAAGGATTTACATAATGTTACGCCCAGTCGGGCATGCACAACTTCCTGCTTATTGAAGTATTGTATATTTTCTAATTCATTTCTTATATTATTTGGTATTACTTTAGCTGCCAAGTTTGCAAACATTGGACGGAAGCATGTGGAAACATTTTATAAAGTAGTTATGAAACAGGAAACATTAACGCCTTTTTGAGTACAGACACGCGATTTTCCGGAACAACGTTGTCTTTAAAGTACTACCTTTAGCTTTAGCATCTACTGCTAAGGTTACTAAGTCACTATACTGTGCCATACTGAAACGCGTTTAACAATGGCTCTAGCATTTTTGGTGCCCGCGAGAGGTCCTCTTTTTTTCATCAGTACAGTGCACAGTTAGCAGAATGCCAAGCATACTGCATCGGGCGGCAATTATGTGCTATATCACAACTGGAAACTGCACTTTTTACCCAAAGCATTCTGCAGACCAAGAAACATTTTAAAGTGAGTTCTGTTATTGGTGTAAATATTTATTAACATCTAAGATCCACCACTAAAATATTGATAGCTGTGTGTGATTGTGGCAGAAAACAAGGTTCTGCTGGAAGATCCTTACAGCTCAAAACAGGCTAATTACACTTTCTATCACCAACAAAGTAAGACAGGATGCAATGATAGAAAAGTATTCATTTTCCCGTATTTCAACCTTCTATTAAAGAATATACGGCTGCTACGTTAACTGAGAATGAAGATTCGCTTATCGATTTTATCAGACCATAGTGGGTTTACCTGGACATAGACAGAGGTCTTGTGTTAGGACAACCTAGTACTCATTGAATACTTACCGGGTATGCTAACATCGGAAATTCCCACCCGGTCTTCTTTCCTCACTATTCTAGTTGGTCGTTAGTATGTTTGTACCATCCTCTTTATATAGCCACTTCTAGATTATCCGAATCACATCATCCTGGTTTTCTAAATTCCACCAACTATTTACTTCCCTTAATGCCACAGTGTATTCAAAAGGATCGACTTTTGGCCACAATTAAGTAAACATTTCACAGAGGTAGACGCCCACAACCACCAATTCGATGCCTCAGTTTACTGAAAGTCTTTATTGGTTGAATATGAATGTCCTGGGAGGACACCTACTTATGCTGGCAGCACCTGACCGAGTGTTACGCTGCTGCTCTGGCAGTATAGTGAAAGACACTGGACATAAAATTGCTGAGTCTGATATGCCTCTTTATTATCCTTGTCCGTGTCGCCCCAAGAAAACCTTTAACTGTCAACTTATGAGGTTACACGTTGTGACAATCGAAGGCTCCTGTACATTGCACTTTAAATCCCAAGGTAAGGTTCCTGATATTGTTTTGCCATAATTTTAAAATAAAACTGTTCTAAGGTGCAAATTCTGCGCGGTGCTCCAAATTTTGTTGCCACTGTAGACGGATCCACAGCTTTAACGCAATCTGTATTATTGGGTGATGCGTTTACCTTATGTATATGTATCTGATAAAGACAGTTATCCAGAAAATATATCAGCAAAGTTGCTGGCAGGTGTCTTTGGAGTATCAGAAGTTGAATAAAATTATTATTTATTTAATAAATGACGAATTTTATTTTGTTAAATAAGTATCGACGAAGAAATAAATTATCTATAATTATGGAAATCAAATTCTCAATAATTGTTCTTAATTTTTTCTAAATCACGCCATTATTTTATCCGGAGTTTCTGATTTTTTTAAATGGTTTTTCTCCATTTTGTATTGCTTGCCTGTATATTGTTAATGAAGCTGTAGATAGTATCCATCATTTTGATCGAATGATTGAGTCAATCGATTGACCCACGCTTCAATCGGCCTTCAATCTTTGGTTAAAACTCCCCAGGGTAGCCGTGAAGTGGAGCAGTACAAACACAGATTCTATTTTCGAACTTATAGAACATTGGGCGTTGGAAATGGTGCCAATCTTGGGCTTCCTGGCTTTAACACTGGCTGCTTCTCAAGCAGAAAAAAGCAAGTTAAGAACAAAAAGATTGGAGCAAGTAGGGCCGCAATTGAGATGGGAGGATACAAATAATATGCGTGAAGCGATCTCTCCGAGTCAGAGGTTATCTATCATATTGTTATACCTAACATATGGCATATATTTAGACTACTGAAATTTATAATGCCATTGCTCCTCAGACTCTCTTTAACTCATCATTGATAGAAAATTATCAAGGTATGTATGGTATCTCTATAAATGATTTTTAACATAGCAAATATATTAAAACCAAATTTTCGACAACAGGTATTTTAATAAATTCGAATATATGCTTGGTCTTTTGACCTCAAATATGACCTTACTCTTAATCAAATTTTGAAATTTTTCAAATTTAATTCAACTTATCTATAAATTACTATAACATATACTTTATTTTTAAAACTGTCGAAAAAGCCAAAATTTAATAAAACAAGCGAAGTTTCGGTCTTAATAAAACTATTGCGTGAACAATATTTTTGAACTACATAGTATTGATGTACGCAACTGAAATAATAAGGGCACAAGTTCATATTGGATGTAAATGAGGAGAAGAACGACGCTATATTTTTTTTCCACAAGTAGTAGGCGGAAAACTTTATTTGGACGAATAGTGTAAATTGTGCCGAGTTGCCAATGAACTGGAGAAGTTGAGAGCAAAGGTACATTTGAAATCTCACTCTTTCCTTGTCGCGCGCCTATTTCTCTTCAATTTCATGGACCCACCCTTTGCCAAATCCTCTTCAGTTTCTGGTCGCTTAAAATATTCAGTTTCAAAATGCCATTAAATTTGAACTAGACAAAGTTAGGAAAGCCGTTATGGAATGTGAATCAAACTTTCTTAATATCAATCACCGTCACGCTTGTTTATCTGCCAAAAGGATTTCTAAACGGCCTCCTTTAATGGTATGTGTTATCTTATGGGCGCTGCGACGTTCAGTGTCGACTCGTGCGACGGGCCGGCAAAATGTATTACCCATTTTTAACTAGTTATAACACTGTAATTACTTTTAATAAAGTTAAATAGCAATACAAATTTTTAAAGGTAAATGATATACCTTCATGATTTTCGCGCAAATTCATAAAATTGCAATGAAACTGAAGCCTAATTTTATCTTGTGCACTTAATTCTTGACCTACGTCAAATTTGTAGCGGTGGAACTTCATTTTTTTCAGCATCCTTCTCTATGCTCCTGTATGTCAAAATGAAGAGCTTCAGCATGATGAACAATACATCTTGTTGGGCTAGCAGTTACAGCTGCCCTTACTCTTTCCTGGTTACGATCATTAAAAGCAGATCTTGGTCTTGTCTAAAATTGATCCGACTTCTTCCTATTTACGGTATCAGACATAATGTTTCACGTCGAGGGCAATGGCGAATGTTAAATGGCGACAAAATTGTCTTTGAACAACAACAACTGAAGTAAACTGAATAAAATTGTTAACACAAACACACGATGTTTCACTGACCACGCTCCATTTTAACAACTGTCAAAACATGTCACAAAATTTCCAAAGCTTACCTGCTAAAAATCCGTATTATTTTAATCTTATCCAAGTTAATAAATTTTTATAACCCTTTAAAATGGGTAATTCATTTTTGCCGGACCCAGTATTATATAAATACATATGTTATGTTAAATGTAGTCATAAGAGTAAAGTGTTATAGCTTTAATAATATGTATTACCAAATAAAGTTTATTCAATACAAATATAAATAATTAACAAATAAGAGAAGGCTGTACCTTAAATTTTGAATTAGTCGATTGGTTTCCAGGATGTCACCGCAAACGGGCCATTGTTAAGGAAATGTAAATAGCAGCCTATTTAGCCACTTCCAATCGATTCCTAGACATACATTAGGTACAACATATTTTCTCATAACATAAAACTTAGGATGAAACAACTTAACCTCAATTTATTAACTTAAAATTTTTATTTTACTTCAGTTATAATGGGAGAATACAGAATTAAATTTCAAAAGAAATATAAAGACTGTGTTAACAACCCACTGTATAGTAAAACCTATATGAGAAATTGAGGCAAGCTTTACGATCATATAAATCTTCCATTTCTTAACAAGCAGTTTTCAAGGAAAAAATGGAAGCAAGGCCTGCATTTCAAAAAGGTTTAGTTAAGCAACACACGATTCGTTCATTAATTATTTTGTAAATGTTGCAATAAAGAAATTGCTGAAGCAAATGCTAAGGTTACTTGTGATGCAGATCCGTTATTTTATCTAAGGTACAAATACAAACAAAACTGTACAAATTTGATCAATGAAATAATTTAGGTATATAAATGTATATGTAGGTACCCCTGATGTTGATGTGAAGGCTTTAACATAAGTAAAGCAATTACACCTCATGAATGTAGATTACGTGAAATGACTTATTCTGCTCCAATTACTGTCGACATCGAATATACTAGAGGAAATCAGAGAGTTTTTTAAACTGGTTTATTGATAGACTGAATGCCAATTATGTTGCGATCTTCTAATTGCGCTTTTAACAAATAACCAATATGAACTAGCTAAGATGAATGAATGTCCACTTGATCCTGGTGGATATTCTTCTTGTTGTAAAAGGTCAAGAGAAAGTTATATTGTTCAAGAGCAGTTGTTAAAGAATCGAATGATTGTGGAAGAATCGAAGCTTGGAATTCAATGCAAAGTTACAAGTTCAACTCATGAGAAAAAAGCCAGAACTATAGTATTTGTTAAGGCGCCCAAATATTATATGGCTCACAAATAGTTTCACTGATGTATGTATTTTTATAGGAAGATATCACCAATGTGTCTATAGAATTCGTTTTAGCCAATACCCGTATCCATAGTGTTCCAAAGCTTTAGGATTAACGAGTGACCAAGAAATATGTCACACATTTGTCCAAAAGACATGTAAGTTTGCTCCAACTTTAGAAGAATGTCATAATTTAGATATATATACACAAGAGGCAGCTCTTCTAATATCTTGGGGCAAAATAAATTAGTAGCTAAACGCTTTGTAACTTCTGCTAGTAAATATAAGTATTTTCACCTGAAGCACGTGGATATGTTGGCAACCACTGTTTTGGCGCGCATGTCCCAGTGAAAGAGTACAATTTTCACAAAAAAGCGAGTTTATTTGGCTTTAATGGTATTTGAAAATTTTGTTAATATTATGTAATTAATATAATATTTAGGTGAAAACGTGTAATGGATGCCCAAAACAACGTTATTATTGATCTAATCGCGATTATTATGGAAATAAACGCGAACTAGCAGGTTCGCTTATCACTAATGTTTGAAGATGTATTTAAGCCGCTTTTAATCCGATTTGAAATCAATTGCGGAGAAAACGACACCGAAAATCAGAGCTAGTCAATTTGATGTTACCGGGCATATGAGATCAGACTTGATTACTAATTGTCTTGTGTTTGCAATATCGACGGTGAGTTTGTCAGATCTGTTTTGATTGAAAAGCTGTTTTTATGTTTGTAGGGCAATTGGACAATAAAACGTTTTCGAATGGAAAGGCAAGGAGTTACACAAGTTTTATCTCGCTTAAGTTATATTTCAGCTTTAGGAATGATGACTAGAATTAATTCCCAGTTTGGAGAAAACCCAGGAAGGTTTCTGGTCCAAGATCTCCAACCTAGTCAATGGGGAATGTTGTGCCCGAGACACACCTGAAGGTGAAGTAAGTGAATTATCGAAATTTGAAAATTATTTTATATTTATTATTATATTATTTAAGTGCATGCGGGTTAGTAAAGAACCTGCACTCCATCGACACACATTACAACTGAAGGAGATGATTACCTCTAATTCAAGCTTAGCAACCAATACTGGTGTACAAGATGTTAATTTAGTTGGAGGATAGCTTATACAATCGCTCTACAAACTATATTGTATTTCTAAATTGCATTATTTTGGGAATCACAAAGGAATACAAATACTTGTTAGATTCTTCCGTGATGTGGAGAAGAGCAGGAAAAATTTCACGCGTTTCTATATACTAAATAAAAGTCAGCGTTTGCATTTGCATGTCAGATGGTGGACGTTTATGCAGGCCATATTATTGTTGAAAATGGCATACTCTTAGTCACGCCACAACACATTAGCGACATGGAAAAAGGTATTGGTGTTATTAGGAGTTTTGAAGATTTTCTTCATCGAGGTAAGTCGAGAGAAACATATTATGTTGTATTTGATGTTTTTATTATTTTTAAGTTTTATTTTTTCTCTTGTATTAATTTTTGTTATGAACTAAATCCTATGTACGTGGGCAACATAGCCCTTATAGGTCTTTTTTTTTCGTTATAAGCCAGGGGCACACCAACGAATTATTCTGTAGCATTAAATTGAAAAAATAATAGAAAATCTTAAGACACATACATAATTATACTATATTGAGATTATTTGAGACCACATTTTAAAAAATAAATATTTTGATTGTACCATGTTTCTGATTAGAGAGGTCAATTAGTTATCGCAGCATCATCGATAGGGGCGCAGTTCACACACAATGTACAAAAACCACATTTTTTTAAATGGTGGTAATGGTAACATGTACCTTATATTTAATCTCAGATCATTTTATAAGCTATTCTGCAGATTGAAAGGACTATAAAAACAGCTATAAGTTTTGTATGTTTAGATTTTGATAAGTTTTAATATCATTTGAAAGTCGACTAGTGTGTAAATGCCTAATGAAATATTGAGTCAATTTGATTTTTGTTTTTACTGATTGCAGGTGAAAGTGCCAGACACCAGTAATTTTTCGACTTTTTTTGTAGTTCTTTCAAATGCAATGCTATATTTTTTAAATTATTTATTGAAAGGAGCACGAAATTAATATCAAAATGGTAAAATCGTATTCAACACTATTTTTTAGTGGACATAGAAAATATGGTAACAGGATCAACTTTATTCTAATTTAACGAAAATTCTTACATAATCTAGTAGGCGTCCAGATATCTAAAGTCTTTAAATGGACAGTAATTTCTTAATTCATTTGTAGGTACTTGTCAAGAAATTGAGACCGGAGACGTACGCCGCCATATCAAAATATCTAGTAGACTTGAAACGTTTTATTTTTGCTTATCAACATCTAGACGCCTACTAGACTATGTGTAAAATTTTCAATTTAGTTAAGAAAAGTTGCTTCCTAGTATTAATTTATATTTTTCTATCATTAAGAAAATAGATATTGAGATGTGGTGGCCATTTTTTATTTAATCTCGTGCTCTTTTAAGTGAATATTTTAAAAGTATTGTATTGCATTTGAAAATTTAAGAAAAGTCGAAAATAACAATTGGTCAAACAACGCCACCTAGCGATCGTTAAAAACCATAACATTATATAATATTTACCAGCATTGAATTGACATTCAAATGATATTAAATTATCAAAATCCCTAAACAGTACTACAGAACTTACGATCAGCTTGCTTTAGTCAGCTTTCCAGTCAAATTCTACCAGTTATTTGACAAGATAGAAGAAAGCATTTGAAGCAAACTACATAAGTGATGATCTGAGAATTACGACTACTTAAATTTGGCGGTGGCACAAAAATGGTTTTGTATTATTATTGTGAACTACGCCTCCTATCGGTGGAGTAGAAAACTTGAAAATATTTTCCAGCAGTTTTTCATAAGCGATTTTATTGGCGGATTTTTTCCCTAAGTTGTAATGATAAATAGTTTCCTAAGACACAGCCGGTGGCCTCTTAATCAGGACACATGGTACAGGGATGCCCAGAAACAAAGTTGGGTTATTTTAAATGGATCAGCCTGTGGTTTTTGTGTTTTTGAATTGTACGATAAAAATAATGTAACAAACAAAACACCAGTCCGCACCAAAACTTTACTGGACACGTATTTCAATCGCTAAGCTATCATCATCAGCGAACCGATGTCGTACCAAAAACAATAGAAAGCTTATATATACTATCTGTGTGTCATGCATCGTTACGACTCAGATATAAGCTTAAATACTTTCTGAAAATCCTAATGGACCGTTATCATCATAATTCATAAGCAAATTTCTATTTTTAAAACTTTTAAACTTTCATAAGAATCAAGTTCGTTTTTAGTATCTACCCTCTTATTTAATTCAATGTCGCCTACTCTATGGTTCTTTTTTCAAGCATATGCATGGCAACACTGGACCTATTCCCAGTGATGATATTTGACATGAGCTACGTGTTTCTTTAAAATGAGTTTTAATAGGTCTCTGGTTTGCCCTATATACTTATTACAGTCTTTACAATTAATTTTATATATTCCCGATTTATCACACATTTCCTATTAGTCTTCTTGATTGTCTAATATTTTGCAAGTTGTTGTTACTTACTAGAGGTTACTGTTTTATAATAAAATTTAAAATATTTGGAAGACCTTTGTGTATGTGGGATAATTTGGTAATTTTTGACATATTTCTGATTTATTTTGCTATTACACAGTATAAGTATTCTAAATGGTTTAAATCAGTTTTAAATGTACCCATGAACAGGTTAACCATAAACCATGAATTTATTCAAGCTTTATCTAAGAATCAATTATGTAACGATGCACAATGTGATAGTATATTATATAACCTATTGTTTTTAATCTTAGTATTTGTCACATGATGATGGCTTAGCTATTTAAACACGTGTCCGAGCAAAGTTTTTTGGTGCAGTTTTTGGTGTTTTTCTTTTGCCTAAAAATGAACATTATCTATTACTATATTTAATGTATAGGCTAATTCAGCTCGTTTGATATGGTAGGTATTTCTGGAGCACCCTGTACGATCCAAAGTGTGGTCTTGAATATTCTCATATATGTATACTAGATTTCTAAGACATTTGTCGCTTAATGCTGCAGAATAATTCGATGGTAAAGTTCAAACTTGATAACAAGATTTTGAAAATATAGTTATAATATTTTAGGTTTGAGAGTTCCTAGGATGCACTGTAATAGGAAAATGATAGTTTTATTGCTTGCTAAGAAACAAACATCACTATGCAACAACTCATTTAGAAATTGCTACTTTTTACATTACTAGAAAGCTGGTCTAATACCATATCCTCATCATAATCGTCCCTGAGAAATACCTATCAGTGTGCTATGGGAAAACAAGCAATGGGTGAGTTCTGCACATAAATTACACAAGTATTTTTTAAGTGGCAACGCTAGCACCATTGCCATAATCAAAGAAACAGAATCGACACATTGCTGTGGTAAAGCTTAGTTTTATCCAAGAACCTCCAATTGTCAAGACAAAGACGATAGAGATGACTCATTTTGATAAGCTTCCTGCAGGACAAATGCAACAGTGGCTGTTATTATGAGTTACAGTGAGCGCGATATTGAAGATGCTTTAATAATAAATAAAGATACAATCGGGAGCCAGAGAGGCTGACGTTGTCTCGTTTATAGAAATTCAAAATGCTTTTTTAAAACGTTATGCCAATTTAACTTTCGATAGAATCCAAGGACCGTTAATGGATCCTGTTAGTAACAAAGTAATTTGGAAACATAATATATTAGATTCAGATGGGATTGTAGCACCAGGAGAATTAGTAGGAAACAGACAGGTAATACCATTATGTTGTGTCTCTCAGTTAACATTATGCTCAGTGAAATGCTTCGTTCATTTGACACTCGTATGGCAAAGAACACGTGCAAGAATATATAAACTGGTTGAAAATACCAACACTGTAACGACACCATACTATCGTCATCAAAGTATAACTCAGGCTGTAAAAACATTCTCCGCAAAGCGGATAGTCATATTTTTCTGGGCAGAAGACACCCGCACGAAAGCACGACCTGATGATCATTTCGCTCCTATTATAAGCTAATCAGAGGTGTATACTTAGGTGTGGTATACAACTGTACAAGAAGGCGTTGAAAAGAGAGAAATGTACCTAGCTTTTTCGTGCGTAAAAGCACTTGTATTATAGAATACGGTTTGCTATCGGCACGAGTGTCGCACGTTTGAAGTTAGCGCTTTGATGACGATATTGCAAATTAACATTCAAATCGTTGCCATAATTTATACTCTCCAGGTGTGCTGGTTAATAAGTCAGTGCCAGTTTTATCAATGTACCTGGCACTACCACGGGTATATCAAATATTAATTGCTAAGAAGCAGTTTCGTGCAGAATTGTAGAACCAAAACATGATAGAAAAGTTATGAGTCACCTCAATGAAGATGGATTCCGGGTCTTTATAAAAATATTACAGTGAAAACGAGGCGTCCAGAAATTGGAGATAATTTGGCTCTGAAAACGCAAAAGGGTGCTGTAGGTTTAATAAAAACAGGAAGACATGCCTTTTAATGAATATATGGAATCTGTCCCGATATTATTATGAACCTCGCTGGGCTTCTTCTCGATGACTGTGAGGAAATTAATCGGAATTATTATCGTGAAAGAGATTAGTTGAAGGTAAATGTACTCAGGTGTTTTTCAATTCAATACGAATGTTTTAGAAAATTTCATTATTATAAAATGCTTTGGGTTCAAGTTCAGATGTTAAAGAAGAATTAAAGTAAAGCACTGTTTAATTATCAAGGCAAAGATATATTTTACTCTGGAATAAACGTGGTCCCTGAAGTCAAAGATGATGGAGTTCTGGTCCTGTTTATTATCGCAATGAAGCATTATGGTTCAAGATAAATGCATGTTAGAGTAAATATTTTACTCAATTTTTTAAAATTTGCCATTTAATGTAGTTATTTGTTATTTAAATCTTATAATTTGTTTCTTTTGTGAGCTCGGGGACCTATGTCATTAACAAGACAACCAACAGAGGGTAGAAGCAGATGGACTGAGATTGGGAGAGATGAACGTGGATTGTTTAATTGGTTACGGAGCAAGGTAAGTGTAGTGCAAGATCCAATTTCACCACTGTTATTTTATTGATGACAAGACATTTTTGTATTATTTTTTCTATCACTCTTTTCAGCATGATGTTGGTGGAACGCCTCATGCGTCCAGTGATTCACGCGGCGTAGATGGCACAAGTGCGGTAGACTAGGATATTGTGGTTGGTGCAACAGTTGTAAGAGTTCCGGACACGTTTCAACAATCACTATGCCATATGCTTGCAAACTCTTACTTACTCGAGCTAGCTACAACATAACTGCAGACTTACTTTAACTCATTATTGTCAGTAAAAATGTTTAACTGTGTAAATAAAGAATGTGTGTTTTTTTCAAGATTTCATTAAAGTATTTATTCATATCTTACAATAATTCTAATTAATGGTAAGAATTTTATTTATGCTTTGGTAGAAACTGAAAACCTTCAGGCACTTTTCCTAAGAGCATCTCGCTAATTTTTATCCAATCTACGCAGAAGGTGATGCCATTAATGTTTCTAATTCATCTCTACCACGAAATCTTGGTGGCCTCATTAATTTTTTGAGGTGGCCTTTCTATCAATCCTACTGGAACGACCTGTACAAAAAGGATAACCATTCTAAAAGAAATCGTCTCGCATTTTCAACTCCTTAGCATCCGAACCCCAATGTTCTAAACCATAATTACCATACTTCTTCACAATGTCAAATCTCGCTGCTCCTCGTAATATCCCATAATTTTTGCCTTTGATTTCTGTAAGATCCATGGCACAGCTCCCGCCCCATCATAATCCCAGTCAACTGAACAACATTCTGTAGCTGTTTTGTAATCTTGATAACTAAGACACGCCATTTCCAACAACAGCAGTGGTGAGCATCTGAACACAATCGCTAATGTAGTTCAATCAGCTACTCGTATATCGTTGTTCTTTGACCTGCACCATGAATAGTTACCATGCTAGCTCCCATTCACCAAATTTTTGAATCTGAAAATGATTCATTACCAATTAGTTTATCGTGTTATCAATATTACCACACCATGTGCTATACTCTGTGCATTATACACACCAGTACGTGTTTTAACAGTTAGTGGAATGGTAAGTACTTGATTCAAAGAGCGTATATGCTTTCAAGCACCAGGCCTTCTTACTAACCACAACCCTCCTTCTCTATACACTATCCAATAGGATATCCTAAGTTTAAATCAATAAAAGTCTATATCAGTTTCTTTAGCATTTGTCCGCTTATTTCTTTGCCAGCACGAGATTGTTATACAAAGTTGTACTCAAAAACATTTCAGTGTGATAACGCTTAATCAAAGCCCATGAGGCAACCCTTTGTAAAAGTGATGAACACTGTTATTTCACCACAAGTAATATCTGCACCAAACTCTTTGCAAATCCTCCTAAATGGCAAATTTCCTACTGTGAATGGCGATCAGCAAATAATTTGTTCTTCCAGTCGAGAACAGCTTTTCTTGTTGAGAATTTTATTATATCTTCTCATCGCACATTAACCTGTGGTGGACCCTAAAATTATTTTTTTTTCTTTTACAACATTTATTGTTTAAAAATAAAGTTTTATTATAAAATTTGTAAGCATCGCATTCGTAAATCATTATACCTAACAATTTTTCAGCGAACTTGAAGTCATAAGTGCTTACGCAATGAATTTTGTAGTTCATGTGATAAATTATTCCTGTATGTAATCCTATCTCCTTATATGTTTTTGTTTTTCCATTTTAATGTTATGAATCTTTCAGTGTGATGCTGCCCTCCAAATCTATGCTAATCCGCCACAAGATAAAACTATTGTCTTATAATTGTAATATTCTTCACCTATAATAAAAAATGTTACACACGCTTAAATCTTGAGATCGGCGCACATCAATTATCACCGGCTTAGATTAAAGTACTGCGCATCATGCATAAAAAACATTTGTTTTAGAACATTTTGGAATGGGTTCTCCTTCACACAGAATTAAACTGTTGCAAAGCTCTTCTCCTTACCTGTCTAAAAGACAGCTTAGCTTTGTTTTGTTCTTGTACTTTTTCTGCTTTGATAAAACGAGATTTTTTCTGTTAGTTCTTTCCACATCTGCAGTTTGATCTTCATTGTGATTCTCTTATCTTTACGAAACGTATTCTAATATCAATTCTTTTGTTCTCAGTACAAATCTATAAACACTAGTTTAAGAATATTTTACGTTAAGACCACGTACTTACTCGGCTTTTATCAAGCAACTCCATCTGAATTCATAATAAAAGGTGACAAATTACTTTATTTAAAAATGTATTTTGCATACAAAGAATAAGGTTAGTATGTTGAAAAGTTCCTAACAACAGCTACCTCTTAGTGTTCGAAAGGTTAGTTAATTTTAAGAACTGCCAAAATGCAATTTTTATTTTAAACAAGTTTGAAGGAAAAGCTACGAAATTGTATATATCTACAGTATCTGCAGAAATTCTAAATTAAAGAAAAAAAAATCGGGTAAAGTACAAAGTGTGTATAATGCCTTTGTGGTGGCTAATGCTCAAAATGGTTTTAAGTAATCACAGTTTTTTCACTTAATTATTTCTGAATTTTTTGATACAAAGTTTTACTCAGAGCACATCTGTTTGACAAAAGACATATTGAGACTTCATTTCACTATTTAATAACTATTGTGAATCATATACAAAGTATTTTTTGGTCTGATTGTTAATCTGAGGCCAATATATCAAAAAGCTTAAAACTATGTTACAAAGACAAAATTTTTTAGTGTTTGATACCATAGATAAATTAAGGGATGCTTAAAAATAATAAAAAGGAAAACTGAACCTTATTGTACATTTAGTTCTTTTGAATATCCAGAGCAAAAGGGTGCGATCGTGTGCCTGTTTAAGCATGGATGCCAGCGTTTTATTTTAAAAATCTTGTTGTGAATATTAAATTTCTGAAACATTAAGTTTGTTAGCAGCAATATTATTATTAATTACTGAGGCACCTTTCAAAACAGCTATATTTTAAATGTTGTAAGTAAATCTTATTGTTTTACGAAAGACAAACTTGGGGCAAGGTCACTGTTACTTTTTTTTCTTAATATGCTACTTTTGTTTTTTTTTTTTTTTTTTTTTTTTTTTTTTTTTTTTTTTTTTTTTTTTTTTTTTTTTTTTTTTTTTTTTTTTTTTTTTTTTTTTTTTTTTTTTTTTTTTTTTTTTTTTTTTTTTTTTTTTTTTTTTTTTTTTTTTTTTTTTTTTTTTTTTTTTTTTTTTTTTTTTTTTTTTTTTTTTTTTTTTTTTTTTTTTTTTTTTTTTTTTTTTTTTTTTTTTTTTTTTTTTTTTTTTTTTTTTTTTTTTTTTTTTTTAATAAAGAAAATTTTAGCCTACTATAGAACCAAACAAAATTTCAATGTCAAAATATTTTATTACTCAACATATTCTCCTCTTAATTGATACATTTATTACAGCGAACCTGCAACGTCTCTAGACCTTTCAAAAAATGTTTCTTCTTGCTCTGCAAACCAGACCTCCACAGCTTCTATTACCTCCTTGTTGGAAGAAAATGTACGACCTTTTAAACTTTTTTCAGTTGAGGAAAGAGGTGATAGTCGGACGGAGCCAAATCGGGTGAATAAGGGGGTGTTCTAGTAATTCAAACCCTAAATCACGAATTTTTGCATGGCAACATGAGATTTGTGTGCAGGGGCGTTGTCCTGCAAAAACAAAACACCTTTGGATAGCTTTCGCGTCTTTTCTCTTTAATATTTTCCCGTAGAGTGGTCAGTAATGTCGAATAGTAATCTCCAGTTATTGTTCTACCCTTATCCAAAAATCAATCATGATTACTCCATGGCAATCCCAAAAACTGAAGCAAGAACTTTTCCAGCAGATTTTTGGACACGAAACTTCTTAGGTCTTGGAGAACCAGAGTGTCGCCATTCCATCGATTGTTGCTTTGTTTCTGGATCGTAGAAATGTACCCAAGTCTCATCCATAGTAACAATTCGGTTTAAGAAGTCTACATCGTTTTCAAATCGAGCACAGATCGAACGCGATGCTTCTACCCTTGCACGCTTTTGGTCAACATTCAAACATTTGGGGATCCATTTTGCAGCAATTTTTCTCATGTCCAAATTGACGTGAACCATATGATGAACGCGTTCGTATGAAATATTCAGTGCTTCAGATATCCGTTTTAGCCCAATTCGACGGTCTGATAAAATCATGTCATGAACTGCATCGATATTTTCGGGGACTGACACAGAAACTGGCCTTCCCGATCGGTCATCTTCAATGGAAAATTTACCTCTTTTGAAGCTTGCATTCCAATTTTGACGGTCGCATACGAAGGACATTGATCACCAAGGGTATTAAGCATATCTTCGTAAATCTGCTTACCTCTTAACCCTTTTAAATACAGGTACTTGATGATGGCTCGATACTCCAATTTTTCGATTTTCACAATTTCGGTGGACATCTTTTTTCATTTAATTTATTGCGTGACTCTGGTTTACTTTTTTGACGTCAAACTTTACACTGACACTTCTAATAAGTTATTGTTCGTTGCTATGGTAACGCAATACGAGCGATTCATAGAAGTGGCTTGAAATAACAGATACCAATACATCCTCGTACACATGAATATAAGGTAAATATTCCATAACGTTAAACACGTTATATAACGTTTTCTTGATACATCACGGCTGATTGTTGCTAAGATTATTTATTTAACATTTGTTTAACCGCACCTAATAGAATTTAGTTTTTCATTTATTTATAAGCTTTAAATTTAACATATGTTTATTATTTTAATGTTAGTTTTGTTTTTGTTACATTTAAATAAATTTTAATTTGCATAACATACATATACTTTTATTCTCTTTTTTTTTATAGTTTTTTTTTTTTTAATTGAACCTAATAATTTAAAGTTAGTAACACTAAAGAAGTAAACAATAAATTTAAGTTTCCCGCCATGGATTTAATTTGGGTTTAGTTCTCGGTATGGCCATGAGCGCGTTAGTATCGATTTTATTTCCAATGTAATATGTGTTTCCTGTAGATCTCATGCTCGACACCCACAACTACGCTCGTATACGCACAGCACATATGCACACCTCCCACGCACGACCAGCCAGAAGATGGTAATGCACTGCACCGCAGCTGTTATGTAGAACGGAAAGTTCTCTGCTATGTCCAAACCAAACGAAGGCAAGTCTCAGCAGGGACCTACGCATAAACCTGCTGCCAGCAAAGGTAATACAATTTCAATAAACTAGTCGTTCTGAATGCTGTAGCGTGGGGCGATGTAGCGTCGCCGTGAAACAATTTTTTTTGTTCAGTGTCTGTGCGGGTATATAGTTAAAAATGAACAATCAAGATTGACTAGTTGTTTAGATGTGCATAGTAGTTTTAGGCCCATTTATATATTTTTTCACGACCCTGTAAGAGCTCTTGTGTGTGTAAATAAATCCTACTCAAAAACTTACAAGATTAATTAAAACAAAGTTATGTTGAACATTTATTATTATATAAGAATGTCTTATGGTCACACATTCTGTCCTTCGCTATTGCAATTTTAACCATAGAATTAGTATACTTAGAAGGCTAGTATATAAGAGTAAGGAGCAGTTTACGGTATTCACAAAGAAAGAGAGCACAGATCATGTTAGACAAAGACGCTAACTTTTGGAATTATTATGCATAAGCCAGGTAGATAAGGTATAAGCGTGAATCTTAAGCGAATTAAATAATTACAAATCAAACAAAAAATGTACTCTTAAACAAGCAGCTTATTAGTTAATCGAATTAAACTTACCTATGCATCATGAAGTGAGCATTTTTTCGATCGTACTTAGATAGTTGCATAAGAAACATCGTCTAATTGAAGGCATTTCTCAGACAAAGTAAATAAGGCTGGCATTACCTCGTAAATATATCATCGTGCAATAATTGGTTCCAATTTTGTAGTTATTTTGAAAGTGGTAATTGCGGACGACTTTATTTCTTTATTACTAATGCTTCTGATCTAACTACTGACAGAGTAAGTTTTTATTAAATTTATAAAAGGTAACTGTTTGTATCCAAGTATGAGTCTATTACTATAAATACATGAATAGTTTAAATATAAATAAATTGCAAACATCTCGATGTGAATAGATAGATATAAGTAATATCTTGTAAACAACGTGTCGAAATTTTTTTTAAAACATTAATTTTTCGTAATATAATGGAACTAAATTTTTTCAAAAATCCGTAAAATTACCATATTTAATTTAAAACTAGGCAACAAACATTGCACTAAGCTTGCTACCTGTGATTTTGGCTACAAACTTACCTGTTCACTAACCAAACAATAGACAGTGTCATGATAGATTGAAGTGAGTATTTATTCGAAAGTCGTAAAAATGTTTTGACAGATTTGTTTTTAAATTACTTAGACAACTAAACATACAATGTACTTAAATTTTTGTTTAGGTAAATGCCAGCCTTAAGCAGCAAAAAATGAATCCACAATAATACGATAATGGCAGACGATTAAATAAAGAACTCTTGGTCACGAATCAATCTGCGCGAACGATTCATTTGACCTTCAATTCAGTGAAGGTCAAAAAATTGTTTAAATGTAAGGTAGGGTTGGATCGAGGCGTTAAACGAAATCAATTTGAAACACTTCTTCAACGCAAATCATAAAATATACCTACTATAAATGCATTTATTTAAACTAGGGTATAATTTGAATAATGTCACAAACGAAATTACGGTAACACACCGTTGTTGCCTCACTGCAGAACAGGTGAAATCTGTCCGTTTCATTGTTCACGGCAGGTCACGGATATATACTAATGCTCGCGCGTATGATTATCCGAAACCTATTACTTTCTCAATTTCCTCGTGGAGACTTCATTCTACTAGCCTTCTAAATACTACCTAAGATTTTAATTCAGTTACCATTTACTTTTTTTTTTTTTTTTGACAGTTGAGCAGCAAAAAGTTCTACTTTTACGGTCAAAATGAAATACGTAAGATAGTATATTATTTATGAGGAGCTTACGGCGGTTCCACCAACACAACATAAAACTTAAGCAACGCTTTGGACTTAGATACAATTGCTGAAATCCTAGCACCGATTATGGCATAGCTTAAGTTTAAGTCGTGTTGGTGGAAGCGGTCATAGTGATGCTTTTGTGCTGAGAATTGTTAGATTCAGCTTGAAGCACAAAACCACTTAAGCCTTCTTTTTTCATACTATTTATTCTTCAAACGCAAGGAAAAAGAAACAAAACAGTCAAATAAACTGTAAGAAATATTTATAATGGCACACTTAACTGATTGTTTGAAGAAAATGGAATAGCAGACTGAGCGTAGTAACTACGCAAATATATTGATTAATAAATAACGTCGTGAGTACTATGTTTTCATGTTGCCCTGTGTTAGGACAAATAATCTGTAATTTTTTGTGTTCTTTGACCTAACGGTTTACGGAACTGTGGTACAAGCGTTATGGCGGTGACGAATCAAAATACTCATGACGAGGCGGGATTGTTACATAAAAATATTGCTCTTGACGTAGACATTTCTTTTATTTTTACTTTATAATCATATATTATACTTCTGATAAAATGTGGGATTCTTTTGAGCAAATAATTGCTTTTTCGTGGCACGTTTTATTTATTATTTATTGTTTACATTTTTATTTTTTCGGAATACGACCTTATAAATGGAATCTTTTGTCAATTATTAGGATTTTCAATTTTCTAGGCTTATGCTTTTTCTATTATTCACGACTCCCAAATGTCTATAAATTGTTATCTAGTAGATTGTCACACTAATTTGAATGTCTAGGTACACATTTTCGCCAGAAAACGACGTTTTCCACAGTTTTCTCAAGAAAAATAAATGTTTACACGCAGAAACATACAGTAAAAATGACGCCTACTTTAACGCCCTGTTACAAAGTAACTTGAAAGAATTTACCATGAATTTCTGGTGACATGTTAATTGTATGTCATTTATTTATTTATAATATACAGAACTAATATTATATAAGTAATATATGTTTTGAAATAAATCGTCAATTATTACAGTAATATGACTTCATGACAAAAATAACTTATAGTAACAAAATAAGTATTTTAAAAGTAAACATAAACCTTCTAATTAACTAAAATAATTTTTAAATAAGTACTTTATAATTATTTTATTTGTATTAAAACATCAAGAAAAGTGTGATCATTCCAATTTCGTAAAATTCTGTAAAACTTGTATATTTAAGGTAATCGGTAAGAAAGAAATATTAAATGTAACAGGTGATCTAGTATTGTAGTAAGGTAAGTTAAATTTAATCATTTGAAGTAAAGAAGGGCAAATTATAGTATTATTAAGCAGCTTAAACAGAAACATACGGTCAGTCTGAATATCGTCTATAATGTCTAATAGTAATAAATGAAGGTCAAATAATAAATTGGTCATATGATATAAAAAACGAATTGAATGTTTGCTTGTATGCAATATATCGTAGGAATCGGTGTTGAACTTTTTCAATTAGCTTTATGTGTAATTTATGATAAGGCGACCATATAGGACTGGCGTACTCTAATTTAGAATCGACAAGGGAACAATAAGATTTTTATAGCATGTATATTTGAAAAGTCTCTTGTATTTCTGATGATAAGTTCTAAACTTTTAATCGATTTGTTTTTAATATGTATTATGTGTTCGGAAATGATAGATTATGATCAAAAATTACTCCTAAATCTGTAACGGTATTAACTGATTTTAATAATACATTTGTTGTGAGTTCTATAAACGACATTGCTACATATTTATCTAAATTTAAGTTTAAATATTTGTATCACACCATTTTATAAAATTAGAAAAGTTATTTTGTAGAACGTAGGCATCCTAA
Source organism: Abscondita cerata (assembly GCA_030710515.1). Lineage (NCBI taxonomy): Eukaryota > Metazoa > Arthropoda > Insecta > Coleoptera > Lampyridae > Abscondita > Abscondita cerata. The sequence goes on along the minus strand of JALBCR010003916.1, from coordinate 144,771 downwards.
TACTACTTATTCTTTTCTCTGGACAATTTTAAATCATCTGCAAAAAATAAGAATTCTATATCTTGAAATACGTTACTTGCGGCCATTTATAAATAGTACAAATAAGAGTGGACCAAGTGAGAACCTTTGCACCTGGACTTTATACTAATCATATCAGAAAAAAATTGTTAACTAACTTTAAACTTTCTGCCGCAAAGAAAAACTGTTTAACCATTTAAGCAATTGACCTGTAAAACCTAAACTTTGTAACTTGTTTCTATCAGCAACTCTATATTTACTGTATCAAATACTTTTCTTATGTCTGTATAAATTACATCTACTTGTGTTTGCCTGAAAATGTGGAATAATATGTAATTTTCAAATGTGAGAAGATTAGTGACATTGATTTGTGAGCATTAAAACCGTGCTGTTTATCAATTATTAGACATCTGTTACTTAAAGGAAGCAATTACGTCATACGTTCTCAAATAGTTTAGGGAAATGACAGATTGGTGACTAATAGGTAGGTAATTCTTACCATTGATGGACAACCAGATTTATGTAATGGATAACGAATGAAAGTTTCCATATATCTGGAAACACCTTCAATTAATGATTTATTAAAAATAAAGTGTAATGATTGTAATGTTTTTCAGTACAATCGCAGGAATACCATCTATCCAGCTTTGCAAGAAGGTTTTAAGGAAGAGTACTCTTTACCCGTTTAGTAGAGAAAGGTCAATACAAAATAGTGAAAAACTATTACATTTTTCTTCAATTGATCTCGTTTTTACTGAATTGTTATTATAAACAGCAAAAAGAAACGCAAAAAGATTTGTATAGCTTTGATCAAATGTGAGTTTCAACATTTAAGTATTGAACAGAACGCGCACGAGCATAGATGATTTAGCGTTGCTCCGTGTACGTCCAGAAAACTGTAGGATCTAGAAAAATTTGATTTTCAATAGTCTTAATATAATTAGGTATAGCATATATTGCTTTTAATTTAATAGACAGACGACCGTTGCACCGCACATAATCTAAACTCAGAAGCGCTAACACAATCGTTATTGCTATGGTTTTAACAATTTTATCTAAGTTTTTACATAGCTTAAGCTTAAATCGGCCATCAGATCTTAACAAACTAAACCTGTGTTTACTATTAATTACGGAGGTTAAATTATTTCCAAGTTATACTCTTAAAGAGCGTTAAAGTAGGCGTCATTTTTGCTAATTAGCTATGTCTTCTAAAATACTCTGTACAACACATTGACTTGCTATATTTTCAAGCTCTTGATCAGATCTTTTCGAATCTTAAAAAAATATAGTTTGTTGTATTTAAAAAATGTAAGTTTTGGGTTGCCACGACGTTTTTGAACAACCTGCATGATCAAAAACGTTACCCTCGTGTGCGTAAAAGCTGTGGTAAAAGTATTCGTCGTCCGTTAGAATTTTTGTTCCGCACCTGTGAACCAACGAATAAAACATCAGAGTTTGTGCCGGCCGAGTTCAGAAGAACAACTTTCGTGGGAGATGAAAGTAGGTACATCCTATTCAGAAGATTACCCTTTTGAACATAAAATGCGTATTTTATGTTCAAAGCTTAGACCAGAAACCAATAAATGCAGAGACTACTTAACACTATTTAAATTTATAGGCAAAAATAATTTATTTATACTGTTTTGTAAGCAAACTACTAATAAGATAATATAATGGTATAAATAAAACCATTTAACCAGGAGTTTTCAATATAAACGGACTATCCTCAAGAGAACGGAGTTGATAACAGGTCTAACATAAAAGTTTTATGTTTTACTGAAAGTTATTTTAATTCCTGCATAAACCATTTGCTTGGAACACAAATTTTGTGACACCCTGTATAGACAAACTAACCAAACATCAAATGTAAACAGCATTTCACTATATTTTAAAAAGAGATGTGCTCTATACTAGTTCCATTGTTTCAGCTTACAAATTGCCAACACAAGTATTAAAAATTCCTAAAAATTACTGCAACGTTTTTATTGGTTATAACCACAGAATATATATACGCTTCGCTTATATATTCTGTGTTATAAATCTAACAGCTCCGGGCTTACTCGTTTATAAACGACATATTAAAAAAAAATTATTGATAAGGAATAGTCGCTCTTTCCTTTTTCAGTAGAAATTTCAGGTAAATCGGTAAAATATAGCGTCAAATTCGGTAAATCATTGCAGTATTTTTAGGGACATATTATTTTTCTATATATTTCTGTTGGCAATTTATTAATTCTGAAACAGAACTATGTAGAACTAAAAATGGTAGAACTTTCCTTCCTTTTTAAAGAGTAGTGAAATGTGCTAATAATTAATATCTACGTTTATTTTTCTGATCTTACTATATTTTGAAACATATTTTTATATTTATTGCATAAGTTTTGTATCAACTTTTTTTTATATTTAGTAAGAAGTATAACGTGTAAAGCTTTAATCGTGAATAAAGTTTTTCAAAAGAACCGCCCTGTCCCTCAACTTAGTTGAGCCAAGAACCTCAAATTTTTATGACACTGGCGAAGTTGCGACATCTATACTTGTTCTTGTTTATCGTTTAAAACTATGTGTCACGAATGAAATTAGACGTTATCCCCAGAATCACAATAAATTAATTGAATAAATACATAGAAAATTGCATGTAGTGAAGTAAATATTTTTTGCACAATTAAATAATCAATAGTAACGTATCGATGTTGTGGATAAAAATCAAATGTATCTAAATATAAAAGTGAAGGTTCGGCAAATTGGCAGTTGATTTTAATACAATGCTGGTATGGTCAAGTTATATTGTACGGGTGTCCTTACAAGGGTCCAAAAAGCCACATTATTGCTGAACATTTACAAACTTTTAATTTTTTCAACGTCCATTCAAGAGTTTATGGCATTTGTGTGTAAACACACAGGAAAGGGACTATCGCTGCATCACGACAGTCTGTTAAGGAAGCAGGTATACATTAATTATTCTTTACAATTGTGTTTATTATTGTCTTTATTATCTTCAGAATACATGTGTCATGTTTATGTAAGAGGAGATAATAGCCGCAGTTCCCACATCGGATGAAGATTACCCCCAAGAAAGATTCCCAAGACTCACTTAAAAGTGCTTGACGAATTTTACACAATGTTCCGTAATTATTGTCACTATTGCTGAACGAGATGTGGTTTTTTCCACAGCTTAACACTTACTTAGCTAAATACTAGAATCCAAGGAAGCTGATGCAATGACCAAAATGTATAAACAGACTTAGATGAAAACTAAATTATTTTAGTAAGTGATTATGGGTTTATTAAAATACGTAGTTTGTTACTTTGTTAGCATGATACCATAGCAGCCGTATTGGATGAGGAGAAAAATTAGATGATCTTATAGCAAAATCTGAAGGCCTAAGTATACAGTCGAAAGCCTTTTATAAAACAGCTCGCAAACAAACAGTTGCTGCAACTTTGTTAAAAAGTAACATTCCATGTTGTAAGTGTTGTGTTGCGGTAAATATTATGAAAACATATGCTGATTGGCTGAAAAAATTATATAAAATATACTTATATATGTATTTATATTTTGAATGTTAAGCAAAATTTGTTTGCAATTTTAGTTTTATATACTTAGTCGTGAAATTCCTGGAGCTCCATTAAAAAAGTTACTAGGTTCATCATTTTTCTGACATTAAAATTTTTATTTATTGTTAAAACTTCTATATACAATTATATTTAAATAATGGTGTCCTTACAAATGTTTATGTACAAAATATCAATTTCATTTGAAAAGAAAATTTTTGATGTACTTCAATTACTGTTACATTAATAAAATTGTATTCCATATCTTGGGCGGAAGTATTTGGTGGTGCTTATCTTATATATATTTTTATTTATTTTATAAATAACAACGCACCTGTGTACGTGGTTTTCTTTATCACAATTTTGTTATTTGATAAAAATCAAGTTTGCATAAAGGAATTGATTAGGTTCAATTACGATAGATATCTTGGTGGTAACTTTTCAATGTCTCTAAAAGCTGCGTCTTATTTCAAGTAGACGTGTACAAAATGGTGAATGAAACATTTATTCCCTCAAAATTGGGACAAAGAATATTAATACCTTATTATTAATGTATGAAAAATGATTGCCTTTGGTAGGTACTGTATAATTATGTATATTATTGTATAAACATACATTTTGCACTTTCAAATAAATTATGGTGGAACCTGCCAGATAGAACGTCTTTATAGTGTATCTGGAAATTATTTATGGTGACAACGAAAATATCAGAATTGATTTGCTTACTATAAGTTAGGAGTAACATATCAGTCATGCCAAATTCTAAATCATGTTCATAACAGATTTGTGATCGAAAGAAAGAGAAAACGTAGAGTGCGAGCATTGTGAGAATGAATATTTGTTTTTTAAAATAGCAGATTTCACTATAACTTTAAAAAGAAGGGGAAAGTTCTACACCAGTTCTGTTTCAATTTACAAAATGCCAACAAATATTGTTCAGGCTCACCCCAGCCGTTAAAGGGATTTTACAAGATGAAATTTAATGGTTGCAATGCAAGAAGTCTTGCAGGTAAGAAAAGTTTCACGCTATTTTACACGATGAAAGATTTCAAAGGAAACCTTTTGGTGAAAACTTCGAAGACAGCAATGCCAACTACATAAACAATACATTTATCACTAACTGAATCGTTCGTTTATTTAATAGGTGCAGAAACTAGAGTTTTGTAAAGTGGTATTTTTGTAATTATTAACTTATGCTTGTGCAGAATAGAGCATTTACAAGTATTTTCCTTTTAATTTTTGGTTGACTTTATTTGCAGAAGTTTATATTATGTTCTTTTCATCAATTTGGTTTAAACACCAATCATCGCATACACTTAATTCATTTGTTAAATTTAAGTTTCCTATATTATCAGCATTTTGTTGCAACCAACGCTTTAGCGCTGTTTTTCTTTTTCTTTTTCAAATATACCATTATTTTTGTGGCTTTCAAGAATTAGTTAGCTATTATGCTGCTTTTTTTTACAGAGTTCATTTTCGAGCAAACAGAATTTTTAAAAGTTGGCAGCATCAAATATAACTAAAAAGTTACTAAAATTGCAAGTGTAATGGAAGAATACTTGTAAGTGCAATATAAAAGTTGCACGCGAACATGCGTATAAATAAAAATTGTATTAGAAAAGTTGGGTAATCCGGACTTTCACCGTGTAAAAGCGGCTTTTAGGACTACAGTGTTCAAAATAATTCATTGACCGTTTTGAATCCATGGTAATACTGTGCCACACTAGATATGACAATCTAACGACGACGACACACCGGTTTGTGTCGACTGGCTGTCGGTCGACTGCCGTGTGTCGGCGCATTAGCAGGCATTTCAAATGATCGCCAATCACACGCCGATACTACCGCCGGGCGCAGGCGTCGTCTCGACACGCCGTTCGGCCAGCAACGCGCGCGCGGTTTTACTTACTGACGCGTATTTACATTTTTTGCATGGAGCACCGGACACGTCAGGGTTATCCGGCGTTTTCTTTCTTAAACGCAGCTACATAATAAGATTTTCATTAAAAATAAAGATTTAAAATGTAAGCGGTAGCCAAAAGTCGACACAAACCGCGGTGTGTGTGTGTGTGTGTGTGTGTGTGGTCGTTAGCGGCAGTGGAGCCGAGTCGACAAATCGCTGTGTCATCGCCCTTAAGATAATCAACTTTCTGATCACACTAACGACCCACTAGGATTAGCAACTTTAAAGCGTAATACTCCAAGCTGTTCAGGCCCGTTAGCACTATTTCTTTAAGGCATAACTGTATGCGCATGTCCGCACTTAAGGGATGCGTTATTTTTCTTGTAGATGAGTAGTAGCAATTATACCTTCACACAATCAAGTCCTGGTTTACTATTCATTTCAATTATTATTTTTATTAGTAGTAAAGTATCGAAACAGGACGTAGTCCCTGAAATCTTCAATGACTTTATATTTACAACGTTTGCAGAACTTACACGATCAGAGTTTATTTGTAATGTTGGTTGCCGCTACATAATCTTAGTGACTAGACATTTGGGTGTATTTACTCCACATCTTATGAAATAAGATGGGAGTTAGGCGACCGGTTTCCCAAAACCGATGTCCGTCGGGCCGTTCGTCTTATAAACAAGATCAAGAAAAACCACTCAGTCCGATTTTTTGTGAAACTTGTACATAGACCTTATTTATAATTCCGCTGATCTGATTAGACTTTGGGCAAATTCCTAAAGGGGTCGTTAACTCCACACAAATTTTGGAATTTCTAAAAATATTTAGAAAATAGCAGAAGAGATATGCGGGAAAGCAAGGAAAAAAAATAATAAGAAACACACATCATGTTGGACAGAGGAAATTAAAATACAAATTAAAAAAAAAAGAAAGAAGCATGGAAAATTACTTATCCGACAAGACTGAGAAAATAAGAAATATAAACAAGAGCGAGAAACAATTCAAACAATGACCAAAATGCAAAAAACCAAATGTAAATAAGGTTGTTTATAATTTAATTATTTGTTTAAGAATTTTTGATCCGATAAGTAAATTACGAGATGTAATACTGTATGCGAGACTAATTGTTGTAAATAACATCTCCACCAATATCAAATGCCTTTTTCTTTGTTTGAACCATTTTTTCTTAAACGCAATTTTATTTTCTTGATTATCCGGGCGATGTGGAGTTTTGCGGTAAATGCTTGTTTTTTTTTCATCATTTATAAAATATGGGAAGAAAGTATATAATTTATTAAAGCCAAATCATAAATAAAAAGATCACATTCAAACTTTTAATCATTTTTACCATCAACCACAAAATGGCTAATTTAGGCTGTTCAAAGAAGTATATCAAAGAAGAAATAATAAAGTTTAATTAAAAGGAGCAGTACTTCAGTTGGAAATTTTATTATTTTGTACTAATATCAAAAGGGCACTGATTTTAAGTAGGCCTGACTGTTTAAAATCATTTTTAACATACACCACCTAATATGTGGTAATAGTTCACTTGTTTAACTGACTACTAACTGTATAGAATGTAAGAAAAGAGATTTCATTTACTTCACTCTGTCATCTTTAGAATCATGATAATTCAACGAATTAAATATTAGTAATAATGTCGATATTTTTAATTGTAATTTAAAAGATTTAAAAGACTTAGCTTTGCCAAATAGTAGCACCATAATTTTTTAACCGTATATAGTCATTTCAAACTGCTTTCACCGTACCTAGTTTATACTTTAATGAATTTTGAAATTATATTTAAATGTATGTAATTATATTGGGCAATTATTTCCCCGTGTATAAAATATAAATAAATAAACTGTGTTTCGGGTTTACATCTGAAAATGGGTACGTGATTTTCGAAAGCCAGTCTTTCGGGTTACGCCCTGTACTGAAGTATTAGCATTCAAGCAAGAATAAAATTTTCTACAGTTCACAATCACCGCGAGGCGGTTGCAGAAGGGTTTCACTACCTAAATCAACTTCAGAGAATCATTTTAGCTTAGAATTGGTCAAGCGAACACTTCTAATGGGGTTTAGACCATTTCTGGGTTGGCCACTCTGTATACACTTAACTACAAACTCAATATTTTTATTTTCTTTTCCATTATCCATACCCATTCTCTTTTTCTCCCTAATGGTGCCTTCAATTTATTTTGTCAATTTTTAGCCTCCGCACCTTAGACCAGGAAAGAGAGGTACTTATAGTAATACGGTATACTGCTACACTACAGCGGCTGCGACTAGTGACTGTAAAAAATTAAACGCCGCCATTTTAATCTGAGGCAGACAAATCGATTGATCCCAGCACTTAGCATTTTGTGATTATTTTTATTTATTTACTGGAATACTGTTCAAAAGGTATTAAGTGAATGGTGAATTGTGTAGTTTTGGTTTTAAGAATTTGGACGGAAAGAAAGGTTCTCGAATAACCTTCCACAGGTAAGAAAAACATTTTTACATTCATCAGCGTTTCAATGTAATTTAATTTTACATGAACATTTTAACCAAAACTAGTAGATTATGCTTACCTCTTCCAATTTTAGACTTTATTTGTATTTATTAAAAAATTATATTATACTAATTGGAGTTTTGTGTTCCATCCCTCTCCCTTCTGCCTTTCCTTTTCACCTTCTCTATTGTTCTCTTCTATATCTATCCTACCCTCTCTGTGTTTATAGTGAGTAAGTTCCTAGTTCCACAACATTTGGATATATATTCTACCTTTAAATTTTACTAAACAACACACAAAACGTGAAGTAGATGTGTTTTTGTAAAACCTGCATTTTATTAGATAGGAATACTGATAATTTAAGACCCTCCTGTATATTGATTACTACGCAAAACTTAACCTTACTCTCTTTGTACCGAATAGTCAAAATATAAATAAAATGGTAAAGTACTGTACATTCACGATAAAACGATGGAGGGAGCTAGGTACCATGGTATAGTTGGTTAAGTACCTTTTACTCTTCAGAAAGCAATAATGCATATTAAATTATTTCAATCAGTATGTTGTAGAAAAAATAAGAAGCTTTAATGATAAGGTAAAGACGGTTGAAATTTGCTTTTTATTGAATTTGAAGTCTTCCTTTAGATTGTGTTATAATCGGTGCTAGTTCCGCACGTAATCGTTGGCACATGAATTTTATAGACTAGGCTGCAAGTAGTCTTGTGTGCAAGACTTAAAACTGGAATTAGAAAGGGTACGCGATATATTCTCCAAAAGCATTCGACCATGCCCGCATCCACCTATAATTGTGGAATTAGATTTGAGCAAAACTGAGACATTTCCTGATGTCGCTCAGCATATCATTGATGTTACTGGACATATTGACATTTTAATTAATAACGAGAATCTCGTGCCGCTCAATTAAAGATACATCCATTGACGCTTTTAAGAATTTGATGACCATCAATTACTTGGGCACAGTTGCTTTTACAAAGGTAATATTAAGATTAATTTTTTATACATTTTCTTCAAACTTACATAACTCTAGACTATTTATGAAAAGTGACTTTATGCAAATTGTTATCTAAGCGAATGCATAACACACTAACTGCTGATAACGCTACAATTTGCACTACGCAGTATCAGGTGTTTTTTCGCGTATGCTACTGTATAGAAATACTTGGCTTTATCGGCATGAATGCAGCAGATTCAAGCGTCGTTGGGATAACAATTTGCATTAAAATATTCAATAGGGGTCGTTATAGTTATCTCTGGCATTGCTTAGTTGTACTGCCGAGGCTATGTGTCCTTATTACATGAGATGTCAAGACAAACATTTCACTTATGTTATCTTTTTCAATGCTAAGTAGCAAAAAATCTATTATATGATTATAACACTTAATATGTTATCCTTGTACTATGCCCCCTTATCTCATTACTACAGCAGGTAAAAAAAATCTTGAAACTTTGTTTTTATAACATTGTATACAATAGTCTGGTTGATCAATTTAACGTCAAAATTTTCCTTTATCTCTGTTCTTTAGTCATTTAATATTTCAAGAAGCAAACACGTCGCCATGTTATTCAAATTAATTTCAATATTTATTCTTATTGTTGTCATCTATTATTCTAAATTGAATATGTGGGCCATGGATTTGAAAAAATTTCTATCTAAAGTACCTTTTATTCAATATATGTCTTGATGTCTTGCATTACTTCTTATTTTAAGAGAATGCCTCAATTATCTCTGTAAATGACTTGCACATTTTAGAGATTTTGCAATGTATTATTTAACTTTGGCGGATAATGTAATGTAGCAATAGCTCCAGTGCATGGCATAGAGAAATTACATGAGTACTAACGCATTTCTTAAGGATTAAATAGCAAAATATGCAAAGTGATCTTTGAAATAGTAACTTCATTATTATTTGGCGCGAAATATATGACAAATAATGTAAATACCACCATAATATCGGCCGTATCACAAATATCCTTTCACACCGTAAATCTATAAAATCGGGCGCCGCTTCGATAAATTGTGGCGTTCCTACTTAAATATCACTCTGTTTAATAACAAATGGTTCGAACTTACATATGATTAATAACATCAAACTGATCCTCATTTCCCCGGCACCCTTTGTTTTCTTAATCCTTACGTCTTATCGCACATCGCTGTCCTACTTCTTTTTTGGTGTACCAAATTTTCCTACCTTTCTTCTGTAGTTTCTTTCTCGTAACTCTACCGCAGTATTTATTTTTCCCACGTTCACTTGAATCTACAGGCTTCCTTATCGTTTCTCTTTCTTCCGTGTCTGTGTGTATTCCTTTATTTCTCCTTATTCCCTTGCTCGCTGTTTGTGCTTATGTTATCTTTTTTACATTCTTGCAGAATTCATATAATGTAGTATGTATTTTCTCTAATTTTGCCTTTAGTTCATTGCTCCTATTTAACCCAGGTGTCACGTTTTCCCCAAACTTATGGGCTCTTCTGGTAATGAATGATAAAGCATGAAAATTTGATCTGAATAATTTTAAAAGTACATGGAGTCTTGATTGATCCAATCCATTTCACACTCCTACCAGAAGGCTCCATAGTTTGGGAAAACCAAAACTAATAAAATCAAGCAGAAGTTTCAATCCTAGTGTTCATCTCATACTTTTCCCACACCTTCCATCCACATTTCTTTGCCATAACATTCTGTACAACTTGTCGAAATTCTGTTTCTTATATTCAAACACTTTCCCACTTTTCATTCAGTCCTAGTACTGCATTGCTTCTTTAATTCCTCTGTAAAGATTTCTAGTTTTCTAGTTTGATGATTTTGTGTGAATGCATTATTTCTTTCATGAAAGTATGCAATAAGCATTTATAACTATTGTTTCTGTAATGGAAGTGTTATTGCGTATTACAGAAATACTTCAAGATACAAAGGCAACAGGTCATATTGCTTTTATGCGAGTTCGCTGCAGGGCTTGATCGCACTACCGTATCGTGCAGCATATGCAGCTACAAAACACGCACTTCGCGTTCGGTGATAGCCCTGCGGTCCGGAGGTTGCGGAAGCGATAACATTTACGTTACCGTCCTAAGTCCTGATATGTACGTACGTCCTTATCGATAAACGCCTTGCAGAGCGGGCGACAAACTCGAAAATTATTCAGCTATCAGTCAAGGTGCTATGATCCTAGTTACGTTGCAGAGAAATGGCTATGGCAATACATTACGGGAGACAAAAGAGACCGTTATAGCGCCTTTGTTGCATGATTGGTTGCCGCCCGTTCTAATGTGTACTCCAGCTTGTACTTTTTATAATGGCATATAGAGCGAAACATCAAAAAAGATACGTAGTATTGTATAATATTTTATTATTTAATTTGTTGTAATAAAGATGAAATGAAAATGGTTTTTATTGTATATTGAATATAAAAGCAATACATTGTTTTACTACCCACTCAGTCGTGAATATAAAGTGATCGTAACCACTGTTAGTTATATTAGCTTGTACCAACACAACTTAAACTTAAGATGTGCTTAAACAATCGTTATTATGGTTTTAACAATTGTATCTAATAGTCCAGCGGTTGGACCCCAAAAAGACTTCATCTTGTTACTCACACTACATTGAGCTTGCAATAAAAATTTTTCAATCTTATTGAACAAGAAGTTTAACAGTAACAGAAATGCTATACGTTAAAATCACTGCGCACATTTTGCTCTAAATAAAGAGAGAACTCGGTTTAAAATTGAACGAAACTGATAATTCTAACTATTTAAAAAGAATTAGACCGACATATGGAGATTCTCTAAGTATTATAAGCTCATCTAGCAAACTAACTCTATTGTCTAGACAAGCTCAATACTAAATTATGTTTAAACATACTGATTCAGGCCCTCGTAGTCCAAATCGATATGACAGCACTATAATAATAGATAACGAAAATTCAGCAAGTCTTACATAGAGCTATATATTGAGGAAATCAATTAAGGCGAAAATAGACAGTTTTTCACTAATTTATATGACTCCAGATGCTCTGTAATGCAGAAATACCTAAGGATCTCTACAATCTTTCAGTTGGGTAGTAAATGAAGAACTTTTTTTTAACTCTTCACTTAGTTCATTCGATATTAATGTTATTTCTATCTCTTCCGCTATTCTAAATAGTTTTGAGAAACGAACACGTACAAGGACTTTCAATTTTTATACATATCAAAAGTTCGTAGTACAAGACTGGATAGATATTTGATTGTGCTATTCAGGGCCATTTTGATTTACTATTTTATTATCCATATAGACAAAATTTATTAAAAAAAAAGTTTTACAAGTATACAAAGATGAGAGCACTAAATCTTTTACAAAACAACTGACTTTCGGTTTAAACGGAAATGATCTCAACTTTTATTTTTTTTAAATGAAAACATGTATTTTAGGCTAAAGTGATTCTTTGATAAATTCTCTTTAAAAAAACTATAGCACAAGAGAAGGCTAAAGCGATTACAATTATTATTTATTATTCAAAATCTAGTAGATGCTTTATTTCCATTGGTACAATTAATCTTTAGAAGCTGTGAAACAACGGTCAGAATACGTATACAACAAAATCGGGGACACTTTAAACATTTGTTAAACTAGTTATTTTTTTTCTTTTGTTGTTTGGTTAGAGATATTTATAAGCTGTTATTTATATTAGCTGTTTTCGTTTTCATAACTTGCAAAATATTAATTTGATAATCGACTGCTGTCAAATTTGATTTCGTGATTGGTGACTTTAAACGCTATACCTGTTTTATAGTTTTTAAAGACCACTTGCAATCGTATTCTAACTGTTGTGCATATTGGCTTTATAGCCTCCTAATTGTATCACCCAGTGGCATCTTCTTTAGATTTTGAATAATAAATAACAATTTATTAGTAACTTAAGCGCTATACTTGTGTTACAGTTTATTAAAGAGAATTGATCAAAGAATCACTTTAGCCTAAAAAAATACTACATGATTCATTAAAAAAATAAAGTTGATTCATTCTGCCAAACCGAAACAGCTATTTGCAAAGCCAGGCCACTCATTCTATGTTTGCAAACTTCCTAATAAACTTTTTGTCTATCATGGATAATAAAAGAGTAAATCAAGGGCCTCTGAATTTGTATTTATATCGGCAGGAAAATGTAAAGATTTGAATGAAGCTAGTCTTGTTTTAACTTAAGACAACCAGTAGGTGTCCTCTCAAAAGAGCTTCCGCTCACAGAAGATTTATTTTTCTTTCATGTGCAGAGGTAAGTTTATTTTGACAAAAATGGTATGGGGGATTTAATTCTTGCAATTTGCAGGTGCTTTGTATCAAGTTCATATTTGGCAAATAGTATCGTGGCCATTGCTGAAATCATAGACCCAAAGTTTAGTTCCTAAATTTATAAAACATCCTCCAGCACCAGAAGAAATCAGGAAAAATTATAGATTATAGAAAATTGCAACAGTATTAAGTGTTCTTTAAAAGCGAAGGAATATTTTAATCAGAGCAAACGCCTATGAACTGTTAAAATATTTTAGTCGTTGAATAACAATTTGAAAATTCTGATACTAAAGCTGATTGAATTGTTTTTTATTAAGTATGTATATTGAAATCTTTTCTGATCCATTTTACCAAATAAAAATATTGGTATCAGCAAGAAAAAGTATATTTTATCCTTCTTTGAATGTAATGAAAGGTAAAGTAAGCTTATTAATTCCCCCGTTAAATAAAAATTAAAAACAACTATGTAAAATATCTATATCTAATAGAAGGCACAACTTGGCGCCAAGCTCTGGTTGGAGCCTCACACAAATTTTCGCGAAAAAGCACTTATGAATTAAAGCAGCTGAAGCGCTTCCCGCTACTGTTTTTGACTAGATATATTCTTTTTTTCTTAAAGTTGGATCTATAAGTATGCGAGCAATATTGTAGCACATGAAATTTTGCAGTTTTTGGGGAAAAATAATCTGAATACAATCAGACACTTTCGATAAACATCAAAGCTTATGCAGATTAAATAAAATTTAATCTTGATTAATTTTATACTTATTTAAACACTGGAGATAAAATATATCACAAAATGGTCTGACTTTCTTGTTTAGTTTTCAAAATAAGAGTCAGTGAAGTTCAATTCCGATAAGTGCACTTTTTAACAAATTTTTTGACTATAAACCAAATGTAAATGCCACTATCGTACATTTTTTATGTAAAAATTCAAATATCAGGATTCAAACAAATAAAGTCCCATTGAGGGCTCCAAGGACAAAATGTGGGTTAACGCAAAATGCCTTTCAACCGCCGCAGATGAAGCTATTTTTGTAGCGCAGTTTTTGGGCGGTGGCTACAAAAGTAGCGTGCTGCAGGAAGTTTTTGTGCTGCAGCTACCTCGTTTAAAACAGCAAGTTTGAAAAAAAGCTGTGATAGCGTTCACACACGACTAGCTGCTTTTGCATCTAGCATCACCACGGGTTTTACTGCAACCATTCTATTATTGTTCTGGTGTTTCCTTGATGAAGTGTCCGTGACAACGGACAAAAAAAATATAGGTTAAAGAATGGATTAGTAATAGAGAACGCAGGGAATTTATGAAAAATTTTCTTCGAGAATTACATAGGTGATAAAATATTCTGCAGAAATTTTTTAATGTCTGCAGTTATTGACTTCTGACTATTTTGTTAGAAAAGGTGACATCTCAATGATTGTTGATAGCTACATCGTCAAGTTTATTTTGTATTAATAAAATGCCGTATTTGTACGTTGCAGCCGCTGTAAAAGTTTCAAACCAAACTAATATTTTTTGTAAATTTTTAAAATTGTATTCACACGTGGATTACTTTTAGACAGCACGCAGCAAAAAAATACTGCATAAACTCAAGTTGCACTTCGTTACTTCTGCAGGTTGAGTTAAGCATTCACACGAAGATTCACACGGGTTGCGTGCAGTTTTATGCTGCATTCGCAGCAAAAGTAGCTGTGTTCTGACGTAGGTACTTAAGCTTATAAGCAAACACTTTGGTTTAAGCATTGGAATAAATAGTAGGGGAATGAAGGTGACCTAAATGTTCATAAATTAAATAGATTTAGTAGCCCGAGTCGAGCTTTGGCCCTCTGGTAGAGGAGCTATGAACTGTCAGTTACACAAAAAACGGTCCAAATGGCAGTTTCCTGCAATTTACACGAATACAGTGTTGTCCGGGATTTGATTACAAAAATGTAATTTTCGCTAGTACATATTTGAATTCATGCCAACATACCTAACACACACGTCATGAACGTAAAACTTGGTTTTGGAATTCACTAGTTATCATTCTTACATAATAAAAAACTATTGACTTGGCTACAAGTATTTCATTATATGTTTTATTTTACAAAATAAAACCAATGCCGTGTACTCCCTAATCTAAAAAGGAACATTTAGTAACGTTTGAACAATAGTAACAAAATTCAATATTCATTTTAACATTGGTTCTAATATCACCATCAAACTAACATTGTTTATAAAAAGAATATTGGAACATGAAAATAACATTACAAAAATACACAATAAGTTGAACATGTATTAAACATTATTATGTAAGACATTACAGCAAGTTATTTTTGTGCAATATAGTATAAACAAGCTGTTCTCGCAGAACTCCACAATCCTGTAGTTACTACCAAACGTGTATGAAAAAAAGTAACATAAAACATTTTGCTCGACAGATAAAAATGTGTAAAAGCGTTACGTTACTTACTAACAGAATCCGGAGAGAAACGCTGCAAAACCAACTACTTTCCTTTCAAGACTGTGTTTGTATAATTTTGTTCCTGGAGATACTACAGAAAAGTAAACGATTCATGAAATTTCACCCGAGAATTTTTTGGTTTCCGTGAAATGGCGCAAATTCGCCCAGCGCACATTACTATGGTTTACCGATTCGTGACGGGAGAACTAATAATATTTGAATAATAATTGTAAGCACTAGTGTGACGTTATAATGTCTCAATTTTGATTTTTAATACTTGCTGGTGCTTTAAATTAGTAACTCGATGTATTATAAACGCTTAAACGAGCCAAAACGCGTTGTCGTATTCTTTAATTACCTATTACAAATTCACATAAATTTACATCTCTTGTGTGGCTGTCACATTTTCGAGATCGCGATCAATTTTGAGATGGCCATAATGCAGTCATTAGTTAAGTTTCACAAATTAACACAATAAAGTACATTAGCTTAAAATAAATAGAAATGCAAATGTGACTACGAGCCATCTTTTGACCTTCATCTCTCACGGAACATGAGAAATATTAATTATACAATAAGCTTTTTCACACACTGGTATTGCGGCATTGGGAATCATACTTAACTCAACTGAGCGCTTTAAAATGTATGTTATATTAAAGATCAAAAACAAGCATCTTACATTCTATTAATATAGGATCAAACAAGAGAAGTGCCAACAAAATAAATTCCGTTTCGCCAATCTTATTCACGTGGTTAAATCTATTTTACAATTTGCAAATCGAGCGCAGTGTACAATAACATGGAAAATTTAGATTAAAATACGCCTTAACACGAATAGAAAATATGGAATGTACCGGTTATTTTTATAAAATTTATTTACATTAATGAAATTTAAAACTTGGACTACACACAATTTCTGTAAACAAAAGTTTGCGCATTGTGAAGCGGGCTTTTAAGGGTATCATTTACAATTCTAACAGCAGGTAGTCACAGCAGGGGTTATCTTATAGAAGGACTGTTAGAATGAATCATTACACTAATGCATGTTTTAGAAAATAGGTAATTTACGTTGCTTACTAATTTTTTTTATTTAAAGAATGATATATGGTGCCCCCATGACGATTAAGATAAGTAATATATCAGAATTAAGTAGTAGTAGATAATTATAATTTGGGGTAAAAACATTAGAACACAAGTTTGCGATCTTTCTTCTTATTGTGCTACCTAATTAGGTATTTTTCAAATCTTTTAAATCTGTAACCGAAAATTACAGAGGATTCTGTTTTTAATTTTTAACTTCCAACTTTAAGCACCTGTAAAGCTCTGGAATTAATCACTTTTGAACCCTAAGTGTGCTAGTTAGTAGAATTGTTTTATCTGGGAGGAACACAGAAAGCGCTCAAATATACAGGTTGAATCCTCATATAATAAATTTTGAATGCGACGTCACGTGACCAAAAACAAATACCTCATTGGGTAACACAATAACAAAGAAAAAGATAGCAGCAGGGTTTAATAATTTACGACCCCCAAAATTGAGAGAATTGCATCACTACCGCCCAATTTTGGATATATTACTTGTCTTAATCGTCGGTTTAAAGAAACCGTATTTGAAGGTATCGCTAATTAAACACCATAGCTCGATTTATTATTTAATCAAAATTTTGTTTAGGAAATGTTTAAAAAATAAAATTAGAAATAATTTTGATTGAAAAACGTCTACAAGCAATAACTTTTTAAATTAAATCTAAAACTAAACATGGTTATTTGGGTTCACTGATTATTACTTATTTTAAAATAATTTTTTACGTGTCGTTCATTTTTTTTTTCTGTAAGTTATTAAAAGAAAATGAAATAAAACTGGAAATTGGCTATTTGTCAACGTATATATTTAGTTTTTTGACAAGAATTTATTACATAATTATAATTTAGTTATTTTTATTTTTTAATTTAAAGAGAATTTTTTTTTTTTAAATGAATTAATTTATAAATAAATAAAAGGAATAAAGGAGGGTCGATCATTATTATTGATACATTCTTGGAGGCGTCTGCTCATTGACGCTATCAAGGTATCAATATAATTAATATTAATCGTTTCCCATGCGGTATCAATGGCTGCAATTAGTGCATTACGGTTTACTGGTATAAAATTTGGCCCTTGTTGTCTTCGGATAACAGCAAGTATTCGAGCCCAAACATTTTCGATAATGTTAAAATCTGGGCTTTTGCTGGCCAGGGTAACAGCTCCAAGTTATTTTCGTATCCAATTGCGCACAACCCGCGAAGTATGAATAGGGCGTTGTCCTTTAACAACAAAATACATTATGAAAATGTTAATTCAACAGATCCCGAACTATTTTTGGAGAAAGTATAGTGAAATAAGAATACTTACTTGTTGGAAAATATAATCTTCGTCTGGATAAAACACTTCGACTGAAGGTTTCATAATAGTTTCCAAAATATCTAAATACGCAGCAGAATCAAGACGTCCATCGATAGCCCAACAAACTCCTGGACCCCGCGCGCTAACCCAACCCCACACATTCACAGAAAAATAACCACTTCGTTTTTAGGACATATGTGATTATTTTCGTAACGAGTTCCTTCCATTCTAAAAACTTTTAGTGGTCCATCGTTGCGGCTATTGAACGTTTTTTCGTCGCTAAAAATCACTCGATTCCAAAATTCCAAAGGTTCGTTCACATATCGCCTTGCAAATTCCAGACGACGTCTCATATTTTCGTCACTGAGAACTTCTTTCGCAGCAGCATTATACTTTTTATTCCCATCTCCTTTAATCTTTTTGTGCAGTTATACGGCATCCGGGAAAATGTGTATCTGCTATAGCCCTGAGTATGTAGCAAATGGTTGTTCTGTTACGTAATGAAACAACTCGAGATCTTGAGCACGTGTAGATACTTTAGGTCTACCACTTCCGATGGCTCTTTCCAAAGTGTGTTCAAGATTCCATTTTACTCGGTAATGCCCTACGGTGCTTTTTGGTATATCTAACATACGTGAAATTTCACGCACGCTACGGCCCGCCGCTAATTCCGAAACAATCCGCGCTTTCAAATCAGCACCGAGATGAGGTGGCATTTTCACAACACTTGAAATTTTAAACTAAAATGGAATTTACATTTCTTACTTTATTTATTGGTTCACACTACCCCTTCTCAAACAGTAGGTAATTGTTTATTTATTACATACTTCTAATGACCAATGTAACAACCCTTAGAGCAATATGACTCAAAGGAAGTAAATTAAACAAGCAAGGATATTCTATTGTTATTGAAACTTATTCATAAAGTAAAAGCCATTTCCTTATAATGCTAATGGACAGGATTTTCTTTTAAGTATTAAGATTACAATAGAGGACTTATAAACTTTCGAAAATATCTAATTATAAATATTTACACTGCAATTGCGCTTTTTCCTTAATAATTTCTTAGCAATAACATACACGTTCTTGGTTTTAAGTTGTCATAAATTTGATATGATATAAATTTGTGTTTCTAATATTACATCACAAACTAATCTTTATTCGCCAAAAATTGTTGCTTAAGTTGTAAAGCTTCGTACACACCTGAACAACAAACCGAGCAACAAACATAACAACGAACCGAAAGTCAAACAGAACGACAAACGATCTTTTATGATTTCCACAATCCGAACAACAAACGGAACGTTTGTGCTGTTCCCATAATTATTTTCAGTAGTTTTCAGTTCATATATATTTATTATTGAGAAGAGAAAATTGCGGAAAACAAGAAGATAGTGCCAACCAAATTTTTACGCACAAAGAAGAGTAAAAATTATAATTTACTTCTGCTTTTTTTTTATTTTGGAAATTTCCCGCCCAAATGATGCTAATAGGGACATCATTTTTTCTTGCATTCTTAAACACTGATTAATTTAAAACATTTTTCTTCTGTCAACTCCATAATATTACCTAAAACACAACAAACCCACAAAAGGGAGGACAAAAATAAATAATTTAATTCTCCCGCATAAGTTTGTTCGCCGTTTTGTTTAGATTCGTCCAAACCTGCAAACGCATTCGCGCGCATTTTCTTTGATGTCGGAGAAAACCGACAAGTTGCGGGAACGCCGCAAACCGTTCGTGGAACAATCAGGACTTGCGAATCTGTTCTAAAATTCGTACGTAGCACCGTCCAAATTAATGTTCCGATTGCCGTTCGGTTCGTTGTTCTGTTTGTTCCTCGGTTTGTTGTTCAGGTGTGTACGAAGCTTTACAATAAGCATATTAATATGAACTATATCTTATGAAAGGAGAGTTATGTAACTATAATTAACGACTTAACGTTACGTTAGTAGATTCCATTTACTATTTACACATATTTTCTTGGAACATTCGATAATTAACTATCGGGATATGATGACCCTATACTTCGCAGGTTGTGCGCAACTGGATACAAGCAAATAACTTGAGCTGTTACCCTGGCCAGCAAAAGCCCAGATTTTAACATTATCGAAAATGTTTGGGCTCGAATACTTGCTGTTATCCGAAGACAACAAGGGCCAAATTTTATACCAGTAAACCGTAATGCACTAATTGCAGCCATTGATACCGCATGGGAAACGATTAATATTAATTATATTGATACCTTGATAGCGTCAATGAGCAGACGCCTCCAAGAATGTATCAATAATAATGGAGGTCACACCCATTATTGATTTCTTATATTTATTTATATAGTAATACCTTTATTTAAAAAAAAGTTTTCATTTAATTTTAAACTATAACTTGGTATCTTAATTATAATTATGTAATAAATTCTTGTCAAAAACTAAATATATACGTTGACAATAAGAATTGCCTTAGTTTTTATTTTCACTTTTATATTAACTACAGAAAAAATGAAACGTCATAAAATATACATTTTGTAAGGACTAAATATTATGAATAGAGAGTTTAATGATTTTTTTTAATAACTTACAATAATTAGTAGGTTAGATTTATTTAAAAATAAGTAATAATCAGTCAACCCAAATAACCATGTTTAGTTTTTGATTTAATTTAAAAGTTATTGCTTGTAGACGTTTTTTAAATCAAAATTATTTCTAATTTTATTTTGTAAACATTTCCTAAACAAAATTTTGATTCGATAATTAATCGAGCTATGGTGTTTAATTAGCGATACCTTCAAATATATTCTTTAAAGAAAAAATTAAGTAAGCAACGTAAATTACCTATTTTCTAAAACGTG
This sequence comes from Abscondita cerata, assembly GCA_030710515.1. Lineage (NCBI taxonomy): Eukaryota > Metazoa > Arthropoda > Insecta > Coleoptera > Lampyridae > Abscondita > Abscondita cerata. The sequence continues at coordinate 123,829 of JALBCR010003916.1, read as the reverse complement.
CTTAGTGTAATGATTCATTCTACAGTCCTTCTATAAGATAACCCCTGCTGAGACTACCTGCTGTTAGAATTGTAAATGATACCCTTAAGCCCGCTTCACAATGTGCAAACTTTTGTTTACAGAAATTGTGGTGTCCAAGTTTTAAATTTCATGAGTGTACTTTTTTTTTTAATAATAATTTTTTTTTTTTTTTTTGTTTGTGTAGGTTACGATATATTAATTGGTTGAAAAGGGAAAGATTTTGGAAAATTTGTTTAATTGGTTAAATTTTTCGTAATAATTAAAAATAAAATTTTTTTAATTTTATTATTTTCCATTTTTTTCTTTTACTAAACCGCATTTTTTATTTTTAATTTTTACTGAAGTTTTTCTTAATGTTCTTGATGTTTTTAAGTTTTTTTTTTTTTTTGTTTTTGAAATGAAAAAAAATTTTTTTTTTTTTTATTAATTAATGATAAAAACATAAATTTTTATTTTTTAATTTTAAGATTTTTTTTTTTTAAATTTAAAAAAAAAAAAAAAAACATGACTAAAAAAAATACAATTGTAATACATAACAGATTTAACGTATGTGACGCAGCATGTGCCGATACGTTAAATTCGTTAGATAGAGTTCTCACTTACAAAATAAATTTAACGTATCTGTTAAAAATCAAATTTATTAGTCTTTTCTCGAATAATAATTAAAAACTGACTTTTTCCAGCAATTTTATTTCAGTAAACAAACTAACGTTATTTTGTATTTTTGAGTAGAAATTGAAAACGAAAAGTAATAATGAACACAGATTTGTAAACAATTGAATTTCAGTTAATTCGTAGAGATGAAATTTTGAAAGTCATAGACTTTTATTTTTCTTCCTCAGAGCCATTTCCTGATCTGGTGATGAAAGCTGTTAGCAGACATAAAGGTGTGACCTGGTTCTGAATTACTTGATAGTCACCTTTCAATTGCTGTTTCTTTTCGCAATTTGTATTATAGATTAAAAAGAAAAAACACCAATTTTGTTCTGTGCCGTGCAGTTATCCACCCAGAGTAAGTTAAATTTTCACATCTCTATACTCCAAAAAAAAAATGAATAATACGTGCTGATAACATCTTCTTTTGTTCTCCCCGATATGTCTTCATGCCAAACAGCAGCAAATGTTTTTGATTTATTCTTCTTTATTTTCCCCAATGGAACAAATGTTTCGTTGTACGCAATTAATCTTGGACAAAATATTACCTCCTTAAACATCTCTAATCTTGGTAGCAGTATAATCTTTTGCATATCTACAGAGAAATATAATGTATCGCCACTAGAACCTTTTTCAACATCCGCTCGATAATTTTCTCTTGTGATGGTAACATTTTTCATGTGCTTCTTATTATAATTTTCGCAACAGTCGAAATTAGATGAAGATGACATATTTTGAACATGATTTAAATCGTGAAGACGAAACCTCTCGCATTTTTCGCACTCTTCATGTCCTAGTTTGGTAAAGGAGATATTAAGTTCTTTTGATACGACATGTCTGTATGACTCATAAGAACATTTTATGTTGTTATAAAGTTCTCTGAAATTTGCATACATACTACTGATGCTTAAATCACTTGGTAGATACATACGTTTTGGGGCATGCTCTCTTCGGTAGTGCGAAATGCATGGTGAAAAACTTTTTATATGTTTGAGAATAATTTCCTTACTGATCTTACTTCTGTTCTTGTTCGCTGCTGAACGTTGGTCTTCTTTGGGAGGAGGCCTTTCTTTTCAGTGGCATTTGATTTGTACACAGACCTTAATAATGCATCGTTATTTATTGAAAAAACCTAATGTAGCCAAAAAGAATTTCTTACAAACACTTTTTCTAACCCCGTCTCCCTGATTTTAAGAAATACTTAATACTATTTTTTTTAGCGGAGCACTTAAATGTTGAAGTCTTTTACAAGTCCTTGCTCTATATGATTGCTAATATACAATCGTCTTTCCCTAGTATTTAAAGACCAGAATGTCGCATTAATCTGTTCTCTGTCTAACTTATTAAACTGCGAAATACAAGTTTTTTTACAAGTATTTTTTACATCCTTCCTTAAACGTGTGTTTTTCTTTTTTAGATTTATTAAATATGAATTTCTTTCCTCTTTTGTTTTAATAAATTTTCTTCTTTTCCGTTCTTTACCTGTCTTGTTGCAGACAAATTTAAGACAAATGCAAAGTCGTCTGTAGACAATGAATTTTCTTTCTTCGGGTCTTCAAAATTTGCTACTTCCAATTCACCATTTTGAAAATTACCCAGCGGAACTAAATTTTCATCAGTAGATAGAGATAGGCGATTCTGGACCAAAGTTTCATATTCAATTCAATGTACATGCAATTGCACCTGAGTACACGACGTGTACTTGCATGTGCGAAGAGTGGTTGCCGGGGTGTACATGCGGTACACGCATGCATAGTACATTTTTAATTACTCTCGGTACTTGCGGAGGGTGTAATTGGAAAGTTTTTGGAGTTACAACTTTCGACTAATGGTGCTTTTTTGTGCTGGTATAATTGATCCGACGCAGTTGACACCGTTACAAGAAAATTATGCTGTAGAAAATGACGTTAGCGAAGAAGAAAAATTTGAAAACGAATTAGATGTGGCAAATATTCCAAATTTGGATGAAAGTAGATAGAGAAAGGCGATTCTGGGCCAAAGTTTCATGTTCAATGTAATTACTTTCTCTGTACATTACATGCAATGCACTAAGTACACGACGTGTACTTGCATGTGCGAAAAGTGGTTGCGGGATGTACATGCGGTACATGCATCCTTAGTACATTTTTTTTAATTACTCTCGGTACTTGCGGAGGGTGTAATTGCTTCAACCCTTTCGCCGCCCCCTGATGAAGTAAGATTGTTGTTAGCAAGACTCCACCATCTTGTGGGTGGGTCATCTTTTCGAGTACTTGTTGATAAGAGTGCGATGACTGGATAATTCGCCGCCTCTCGAGGCGGTGGAACGTCGTTAAGGCGGTGACAAACACAAATTAAGCTTTTTATTAGTTTAAAATAGCAACCGATTATTTTATTACCGAAAGCGCGAAAATCTGAAAACACTTGTTTTTTTATCGACTCATCTATAAACACCTGTAAATTATGCAGTTGATTGAAATAAATCATAAAACGTTTAGCTCTAAATTTATTTACAAAGAATTTTAATTTATAAATATATATATATATATATATATATATATATATATATATATTATTTCTATGCCGGTGTGTGCGGCGTCCCTGCGATGGACGCTTCTTCCTCCGGGGATGGCGGCGGAGGTGCTGGTGGTGCCGATGCATCTTCCGGAGCTCGAGCGGCGAGCCGCGCGCGAATCCTTTCGCGTGTTGACGTTTGGGGCGCGCTGGCGGCTCGGTGCATTAGGCTATTTGTAAAATTATTATCAAAACGTGCAATGAAAATTTGCATGCTTAAAAGCAATTAATTTTATATAAACGGTGAGGTTTAATGAAAAAAAAAATACTTATCACGCCCAAACGACGCTGTTCCCGCCGCTCAAACTACCGGGTGCACCCTCCGGACGTGGTGGTCTATCATCCCCAGGGGAACGATGTGGACCCATCCACCACACACACCGACATTCTGCTGGTGGTTAATGCTCGTCGACGTGGCATTTTTGGTCCAAACGTAAAAATTTTCGGTTTTATAAGCAACCCAAAAGAGACGCAATATGAGATGCGATTCAGACAAACCTCGACACTAATTTTTTTTGGCCGAAACTGATTTTATTGGTTAACGTGAAAAGAATACACCCTGACGGTCAACAGAATTGTGTTCATAGGGCATTGTGAAAAAGAAACAAGCAAGAGGGATCTCTGTCTTAGAAAATGAAAACATAAGAAAAAGTTAATTGAAATGATTTAACTAGACGATTAAATATATGATAATTTGTACTAATATATACCTTCAGAAGTAAAACTTCTTTAAAGAAAGTCGCGATAAACCAGAATTTTCTAAAACAATTAAGTTAAGCTATTTATTCAATCTCTACAGATTTCGCTTTTAATCTTCAAAATTTCTTCTGTTAAAATATCAAACACAAATTTCCAGAATTACATGTTTTGTGTAAAATTCAAATATAGCATATTGGTGAAATTGCAAATACCATATTATGTAAATTTTGCATAAAAATAGTCGCAAAAAAATTTACAGAATTAGATCTTTTTACATAATTTGATTTCTAAATTCTTTGTTACTTTATCATTATTTTGGTAGTTAAATCACCAAAATAAAGGTAATACGTATTTGGCAAATAAAACTGCTTGAAATTTTACATTAACAGTCTGTATTTATTTCCTAACGCTAAATTTTATAGTATTAATAGTATATTAAAGGTGGAATTGCAAAACCCATATATATGTAAATTTTGCATAAAATAGCAATAATATCGTCTTTATATAAATTGCTCCAAATTTTTAGCTTATTGGCGATGCTTTTGTAGCGAGCGTCATTTGAAGCGTATTTTATAAACAAATCTTATAAAACAAATTTTGATTAAATTAACATACACATTTTTTGAAATTAACGTAGTTTAAGGCAAGATGCATAGGGCAGGTGCGGTAGAAAATTAGGATGGTCATGCTGCCGCATTGTCGAGACTCGAAACATTTTTGGCCGTGTGAAGTCTTTAGAGATTCTGGCCCAAGGAAACAAAACACGGCGTCCATTTATTTACAAACAGCGTGCCGTGGCTCCAAGTACAACTTTCGAACAATCTATATTGAAGAGGAAAATAATTTACAAAAAAAAAAAACCTCAAACAGCCAATATCCAACTGCAACGGTAATAAATTAGATAGATAAGGGCATCGTTGGAATTTCGGTAAAATGGTTTTGAGCACGACAGTCTGGCGTCAGGCCCTCGAAATACCTTCTAATGGGTGGTCTCGATACGTGAAATTATATCGTAAGTCGTCAACATAAATTGAATGTTTAATTATTATTACTCGAAATAATCTTTGCAATGTTTGCTGACGAGCTTAATCAATTTTTGTATTTCATTGAAGCCAATTGCAAAATATTATTAGTTTTTTGCCAGCTAGCGTGCACCAGCGAGAAAAAATGTTTTTAATTAGGGCGCAATAAAATTCTAAACGATAATTTATTTGATTTCGTCATTATCAAGCTTATTCAATTTATTAAAACAAAACAACCGCGAATATATCATGGTAATAAAATAGTAGATTATTTTACTAGCGAGTTAAACAATATAATTGTTGAGCTTTAAAAGCCTTTGGAGAGGCGTTAGCCGAGACAGTATAAATTAAGCGAAAACAATTATATTTTTTAACTCCAAGTCAAATATATATAATTTTTCTTTAAGCGTTTATTGCTAGTTTTCATGTTGATTTTCAAATTTTCGACATTCTCGAGTGTTATAGTGACGTTTTATTCTCGACGAATCAAGTTGGTACTTTGGATTGTTACATTCATAATATGACATAATCGAGGTACCAAATTTCTAAATAGCTGTGGAAAAACAAAATAACTGTTTTGCTTTTAATGTTAGACAGTAAAAAGAGTTTTTAGCGTCTGCTAGTAGTTCAATAATATGACGTTTTATTGTTGCTTGAATGAAAAATAATATTTATTTATTGATTGCGATTATCTATCTAATTTATTATGAAAGGAGTTAAATAGCAAAATATTCAACGCTGTAAAATTATGCGTACAACTATCGGAAAGTCAAAAAATGTTTTTTATTGTTTTGGGTCGTTTTATGAAGCTACATTCTAGTTTTATATCGAAGGGATTAATTAAAGCCAGACGGTATAAATTATACAACCCGTGAGAAAATCCAAAAAATGCAGGGTCTTTTGGAGGGGTTATATGTATATCAACGCATTCTAAAGGGTTAAGTCTCATATATGTGTGTGTGGTTTGTTAAACAATGACTTCGTCAATCGACTGCAGAGCTTAACAAAGTGGGTCAGTGCGATAACGCTAGTAGAGGCCTAATTAAAGATCTCGAGCTACATAAAGAATATCTAATTAGTGATATTCGCGCCGTTGTCGGAAAATTCTGGAAGAGCAATTATAGTAGTTAAACAATTATTATTATCTTCCGAAGCGCCTCGAGAGTTATTTTACGGACCAGCGGCTTGCCGAAATAAAAAAAAATAATACGCCGCTAACAATGAAGAGGATAGAAACGAAAACAGGCTCTACGGGTGCAAACATCGAGTTGCTTCAATTTAGTTGCAAACAGTAGTTTGAGCCGATGCAGGTATCACACGAGAGCGCAAAACATAACGTAATTTTAGTTGCAATAAATGTGAATATATTAATAGCAATAGTGAAAATTAATTCTTTAAAATGTCGTTAAATAGTTTAGCAACAAGTGCCATAGAAAAGTCAAATATTCTTACAATGTATTAACTAAAAATCGAAATATTTTTTAAAGCTGGTGTGCAAATACATCGCTTGGCATCAAACGTGCAAAAGGATAGTGTTCTGGAAAACACGACATCAAGGCAGGTTATTCAGTCGTTTATTTCGAATTGACTGATATATAAAACTTTATTATGTGAGTTAAAAAAGAAGATAAAGTCAACAAAGAAGAACCGGACTAGCAGAATCTGCTGGATTGATACAGAATCCGCCTTTTCGTGCAGAATTAGAACAAGCATCATCCTGAATTTTAACTCAGGATGTCCTAACATAAATACATCAAACCATTTTTTTTCTGACTGTCTGGCGGCATTATGGCGAAGGATTATAATTTTGGTTCGAAAGTAGAAACAAAATATAAAAATAAACTTCGTGTTATCTGGTGAGTTTCTCAAAGAATTCAGTAGACGGTAGTGAAACGCGCGACATCAAAAACTTTTCAACTAAAAATTATTTGTTATTGTTGAACGAAGCCAACGAAACGTTGAATAAAAAAGTGGTTTTGCTGTGTGGTTTGCTAAAATGTCGTGCCAATCTCTGATGAAAAAGATGGAGAATTTTGACGAATAAGACTCCGTGGTGTAAAATTTTGTGGTATTATCGTATCCTTGGGCGTCAATATCAATAAATGTGGAGACATTCTACACGCTTCCTCTTATTTGCCCCTGCTACGTGAAATCGCGTTTAAACACGCCGTAATTAACATTCAAAACAAGGACAATGGCTGCTTCTCTTGGTCCATTATTGCTGCTCTTTGGCCGCCGCACAACGGAAATATTAAACTTGGAGAGCATCAAGCAACCCATGTCGTTGGTTCAAATCCCGGAAATTTGAGCGCCAAAATAACAATATTTCAATCAATGTGCATGCTCCAAAAAGAAGAAGAACGGAAAGTTTATCACGGTGCCCACGTATCTTACATCAAACGTGAAGTCTAACCATGTCAACCTGCTGGATGGTACAGGACCGCTACAAGGTAGAAGACGACGGCAGCGACGAGGATGACGAGAGCTGTGGTGAAGACGGGGGCGATCAAGCCTCTGGTACCAGCGGCTTAGATGGTGATGCAGCAGCCGCGGCACCGATGCAGATCTCCACACAACCCGAGATGTAGCCGATTCTAATAATAACTTGTAAGTCCAGTATTAAATTCCATTTCTGCTCCTCATCAAACTTTATCGCGGCTTGTAGACCACAAGCCACAAAGCATCACCATGCGATTTATTTATGCGAGCGTCTGTTTAAATTATTTGGTCTAGCTCTGAGCGTTTGGAAAACATAAATTAGAATGTGTAAATTTAAACAAATGTAAAGTTATCATGCCAAAAAAGGATCAACTGTCGGGTATTTAAAAATTACGCGAATCAAATGTCATTACCTTTTATTATATATGCGGATTTTGATCGCCTCTTAATAAAACGAAATGATGACGATAGCGCTTTAATTGATAAGTTTCAATATCACCAACCCTTTAGCGTAGGTTATTATTTGCACTGTGCTTTCGATAGCAGCGTGTCCTACTACAGGCAGTACAAGGGGTTAGATTGCGATGAGTGGTTTATAGGACGAATTAATTCAAATATCAAACTCATTTTCTAAAAATACTTCGACAAAGTTGCTCCATGTCGCCACTAATAGAGGCGGAAAAATTAGAATTTGAACCTGCAACAAACTGCGGAATATGCGGAAAAACATTTCGATTAAACGATATCAAAGTTCGCGACCACGAACATATTAATGGCTCCTCCAGATTTGCCGCACATCAAGTTTTTCACTTTTAACGAATTACGACGGTCATATATATTTATCAGGAGACTAATTAAAAATGCAGAGTATTTACGTTGTGCCCCTTAACTAAAAGAGAAATATATCGGATTTGAAGCAACCTTCGCAAACAATATGAAATTTAGATTTATCAACTCATTTAGGTTTTTGAATAGTTCTTGTAGAAAAATTAGCTTCATATTTAGATATAAACCAGCTTTGTATTTCAAAATCGCAATTTTCAGATTTGTGTGAAAATAAATTTAATTTGGTCGCGAGAAACGGCGTTATGTGTTACAGTTATTTAGATTGTTATGAAAATTGACGGACATTGTCGCGTTGCCTAGTAAAGATGATTTTTTTGATAAGTTAACAAACACAAACATTTCAGATTCTGATTATAAACACGCGGAAAAAGTATGGACAGACATTCAATTAAAAAAATTTAGGTGATTATGTAGATTTGTATCTTAAAATGCGATGTTCTTTTGCTGGCGGATGTTTCAAAAATTTTAAACATCGATGTATTTCCAACATACGCGATTGATCCTGCATATTATATTAGTCTTCCTGCATATGTGCTTGGGATGCCATGCTAAAGCACACTAAAATTGAATTAGAATTGCTGACAGATATAGATATTTTAATGTTTATAGAGAGAGGGGCAGAGAGAGGACTTTCTCAATGTTCCGTGCGGTATAGTAAAGCCAATAATAAATATTTACACACAATTATAACCTAACAATGCCCGATGTGCGTACTTGATGTACTACGATTTCAATAATTTGTGTTCTACCGGAATGTCTAGCTACACAATTGGTTAAATAACAACGAAATCATTAATTTTGGACTTGTTTAATATCCATTCCGACTCATCCATAGGTTATATTTTGGAAGTTGACATGGATTAAGCCCTGAAAAATACACAACTTTACATAATTATTTTGCCCTTTTGCCCTGAAACATAAATCTCCACCTAAATTGTAAACAAAATTGCTAGCCATGGACATTACATAATAAATCACACTATATAATTCATTACAGAAATTTACAGCAATGTTTAAATCACGGCATGGTCTTAAAGCAAATTCACAGAATTTCTCTCATTTAATCAGTCCGCTTTGGCTCAAACTGTATATAGACTTAAATACACGATTAAGAATGAATTCTCAAAACGACTTTGAAAAAAATCTTGTACAAACTTTTAAATAATGCGGTTTTGGAAAAAAGCATGGAAAACGTTAGAAACCACAGAAATGTAAAAATAGTCCAACGATGGGAACGGTCGTTTCGGGGGCGGTACTTTATATAAATCAGCCAAATTTTCATAGTAGAACAATCTCTTGACAATAATACTGTAGCAATTGAGATGAGCAAAACAGAAAGTGTTTATTAATAAACCAATTTTATGTCGGTATGGTTATATTAGATATTTCTAAAACCCACTATATAGCTTCCACTATGAATACATGATGAAATTTGGTCATGTAAATTGCAAGCTGCTGCATACAGACACTAATAGCTTAATTTATAATCTTACTGATAATATATATGATGCTAAGAAAGTAGTTTCGCATCTGTTTGATTACGGGCGAATATGCAGAAGATAATGTTTTCGGTATCACGAGACGTAATAAAAGGTTGTGGGCTTGATGAAAGCATTTAAAACGCGCGGGATAATGCTAGAATTTATAGGTTTGAAATCCTAATTACGAGGCTAGTTCAATAAATAAGTTCGGAGCGCTGTGAAACAAGATTAGTTAGAGGAGCTATGAGAATATACAAAATTGCGTAGGCCAGCGGCTGCTATATAGCTGCTCCATTGTGACACATCCCTCGTGATATTCGTACAGGAGACAGTTGTTGTGCGTTTCATTATGGCAGGTCTTATAGTTGGAGCGCTGTCCAAACCGATCACCGTGGGCCATTACTCTTTGAATTTAAAGAGCCTGGGGTTAACATCAATGCTGTCCGGATACAGTAAAAACCTTGACTCGTTTGCATACAGCCATAAAGAACAACGTCCTGGATGCTTACGGAAGGCGTGATCCTCCTTCACGATAACGCCCGTCCGCATACAGCTAACATCATCAAATCGCAGATGGAGCGGATGAGGTGGAGATTTGTGAGCCCCCTTACAGCCCGGATCTTCACCCTGTGACTTCATCTTTCGGACCATTGAAGAAGGCACTTAAGGGACAGCGATTCCATTCGACGTGCCTGGTCAAGCAGGCAGTTTTGAAATGGTTCCAGAACAGCCAATGGACTGGTACCACCGGTATATACAGCGTCTTGTGAAGGAGTGGTCAAGCATAGACTTTGTAGTAATGGCAATTTTATTTAGTTTGTAAATAAAACCGCTTACATGTACCACCGTTCGAACGTGCGTGTATTTATAAAACAAGCCTAGTATATGGTTTTAAAATATTTGTTAATTAAAAAGTTAAATTCGTTATAGTAACGTGCAATTTACAGATAATAATAAAAGCATACATGTAAATAAGCTAGTAATAAGTTTTAGGAGGGTTGATTCAAATTTCATGTTTATTAAACATTAACATTTGACGATTACTTAAAGTGTTTGATCGAAAATGCTACATTTGTACGAGAACAAAGTCACATACGTTCTTTTTAAACACGACATTTTTAGTATTCACCAAAATAAATTCGCTCTGTCAGGTTCTGGTAATAAACGATGTGTTCAATCAGATGGAATAAATACGCTAGCATGGGGACATTGTTCGATACCAAAATAGTTGCATGTAATAATATCTGGTCTGTAATTAAATTATTACTATTATCATATTCGTAAGTTTATTGTACCACCGCTAAAATTACGTCATATTTTAAGTTACTCTTGCATATTTAATTATAGGCAAATTTTTTACGCTTAGAAATAAGTTGCATTGTAACCAATATTTTAAAGTTTTATATGCATTAAAAATAAGTAGAATGCGTTTTACGGACATCGATTAGTTTGAATTCAATCAATTTTAGGTCGATGTGTACTTGAAGCGTTTTTAAAAAATTTGTAGATATTCATAAAATGTAAGTTCATATTTTTATAATTAGCATGCTTTTTTTATGTTTATATGCTTGCGTGTTTAAAAATATGTGAGTAAGTAATAAGTTTTATGCGTATCATTTAGCGAGGATTTGAACAATTTTTAGTTCTATGTGCACATGTGTTTTTAAAAATGTATTCGTATTTTAATTATAATTAGCATTGTGTTTACGCTCGAACGTGATTTTTTTTTTAAATAAATAGATGCAAATATTTTGTTTTTTTTTTTATTTACAGATTTTTTTTCATTACATTCGTATAAGTAAGTAAGTAAGGGGGTATTTAAAACACTTATAAAATGTCCTCGGTATTGATCCAGTTGTCTTTGTAGCTCCAAGCCAGTTAACATAAAGACGGTTTCCTGTGTCGTTTTAATACTTTTTTCGATTAGATAAACATCAAGGTGTCTAGTTTTCATAATTTCTTGTTGATAAAAACCTCCGCGAATCGGGTCACCGTAACATATCCTCCAGTAAATACGTAACGGGGTTTGTATTTGAACTTTGGTAATTTTAAATAACTCGGCAGTCCAATTGTTTGTGTACCCCTTTGAAAATGCACCTTTATGTTTAGAGAGATCCGAACAATATCACCTACTTTATAACGCGCGGTTTATCCAAAAACGTTTTTATGCGTCCAAATACGCGGCTCAAGTCTGTTTTCGGTGTTACGTTGCGTGGCTTCATACCAATTGTTCTATGCTTCGTATCGTTGTAGTCTTCGGCGACGTCGTCGATTAAATTATACCATCGATAATTACCTTGCAGGCTAGATGCTAAATAATTTATAGAATCGGTTTTTTATAGTTCGGATCACGCGTTCGACTATAAATACCTTTTTTGTAGAATACGTTGAATAATGATTAATTTTTTCTTATCCATGAGTTTCGAAAACGCGCTATTGTAAAACTCTTTCCTGCATAGGTTTGTATATTTTTTGGCGTGCGTTTACGAAAAATATCGGCCATTGCTTTAGTAATTTCTTCGCCTCGTTTGGATTTTACCGCGCGCAGCCATAAATATTTTGAAAACGGTCGATAACAACCAAGATGTATCGAAATCCTTTATTAGATCCGGCGAAAACGGTTGGAACTCAGCCAAATCTAATTCCCACTATCATCGTAAGTTTTAATAATGACTTTTCGGCGTCTAAAATTTCTTCTAGCGGGCTTATGCAATTCATTTACAACCTGCTGCTTTGACATGTTATTTTTTTATCGGCGTGTTACGCTTGACGCTTGCGTTCTCACTTAAATTTTGCAACAGACTATTCATTTTGTCCAAATCCGTTCTTAAATTACGTATAGAATCATCTCTAGATTTAACGTCTGAATCTAGGCGAACATTTAATGTTTTAATATCGGATTTTAATTCGTTCAGATATCGTCCATTTACATACGGATTGTCTTGAATTGATTGTTTAAACATATCTCCTGTGGCAACGCTCACCGTTGTTTTTACTTTATCGGGAATCACTTTTTGAATAATTTCGTTGATATCTTTAGTGATCGTTTGCTGATGTCATTTATTTTATTAACCGCTATTTTTAATTCGGCGTATATAGTATTCCCGCTTAAGCGTCAATAGCACTTTGAAGTTCACGACTCGCTGCATCCACGTATGCCTTATTTGCAGCGTCTGTTCCAGTTTGTGGATAGCCGACGTTTCTCAGTTGCATTTCGTTAAAGAAATATTTTATCTTCCAAATAAGATTTTAAATTGATTGCGTTATGTAAATCGAGAGGGTCTGCGATGTTAATTAGTCTTCTATTTTCCATGTCGTAGTTGTTGTCGGCCGTTATTTTAAACCTACACCGGGAGGACCTCGTAGTGATGATGCAGTCGACGGCGACATCGACGTCAGATAACGGGCGCTCAAATTTATCAACAGACATGTTAAAGCGATGTTTTATGTTTAGTTTGTATCTCCCTGAATGTCTTTATAAACGTCTCTAGGGTAGGTGTTGACCGCAACAACTTTTTTGTTTAAGGTGTTCCATTAAATACACCAGAATTTGTCCTATCACTGATGCTGATACATCAAGTTCTACAATACGATTGTTGAGTTTCTCCATTGCCCGCAAGATGGCGATGTCGCGAGCTCCTCTATGCGATTATGTATGTGTACTAAGCGATTTGATAGGGGATTAGCTTTTCTCAGAAGTGGATTTTTCATTAAACAACTCTTTGAATGCGGCATCCATTTTCGCCTTGACATACTCCGGTAGCGCAATTTAAAAGAGTAGCGATTTCTTCATTCACTGTTTTTGTATAGCGTTAATTTTTGCAATTAGAGTGTCTCGATTAATGTGTTTGCACAATTGCTCGTTGTTGTTATCGCGTCTATAGACGACATTATTGTTTTCGGGTATCGATCGAGCACTAACTATAAAATGCAACACGATTGCTGCTATATAGTATAAGGCATGTTTTCGATGGAGCCGTCTTCGTATAATTCTTCTTAAAATTGATATTATTTCGTTTTGTGACGCCACTGTTTCCAGCAGTCTTCTTGCTCCACAAAACTTGTAATTCATCCATCAATTTGTGAACATTGTTCCAGTATCTGTACTTTACGGGTTTATTTCTGAATTTCTTAAACAAACCCTGCCCCTCTACGCCGCTTGACGCTGAATGATACGACAAAGATCCATCACTATCATCATCACTGCTATCATTATCATTTTCGTTCACGACGCGCCTGTTTTCTTCTGCCTGCGCTGATTGTGTAATAATGGCTTGATCGTATCATTATATTTTATGCTTCTGTTTGCTCTAATCGGCGCGTCGGGGTCATACGCTCTTCTATAAACATTTGTATCATAAAGAATGCTCACATACTTAAGTTCGGTCTACTGATTTGTGAATCAGCTTTCATCCGGTTTTTTCTTAAATATCAGTTCGTACAAGCCAGGCGTGCCCTTATACAAACGTCCATTAATAATAAGATCCTTATCGCGGATATCAACAACAGAATCTCCGATAACCCATTTATTGCTATCAGCGTCGTAATGAACTCCATACATAAAGTCGACTTTATCACCTCGCGTATCATTCATCAGCATTTCCACATATTTTTGTGGTAATGGATGATACTGCCGTTCTAGTAAATTTGAATACGATCTCTCTAATTCATAACGAGACGTGGGTAATTCAGCATTCAAAGAAGAATCCGATGCAACCCACACTGCTTCGATTTCTTTGCTGGCTGATTCGTCTTCACCCTTCAAGTTTTTGTTCTTTCCACCAGCATTTTTCGAATTAATTGACGACTCTATATTAGTTAGTGGTGTTATTATCGGTTTATACGTATTCTCAAATGCTTTTCCGGCATCCAAACGTTGACGTTTAAGAGCGTTGTATTTTTTCCTAATCGATTCTCTAAACTTGCTGTATCTTATTTTTAAATTTATTTCTTTGGAATCCATTGTTCTAACTCGCACCGTGTGACGCGTGTTGTTAACTTTGAGGACTAAACAAATTCAACACATAATACCAATATATATTAAGACGATTCTAAATTCGCACAACTACGGCGGTTCTGATTCATATGTTTTTCGCGATGTTTTATATCGAGAATCAGTGCTAGTATGACATCACACTGATTAATTCATTTTTCAAACCTCGCTCGGTCGATTGCATAAAAATGCCAGTGTCCTTTACGAGCCTGCTTATGCTCCAATGACATGTGAGCGTGCCTTAGATAGCTACAATTGTAGAAAATCGCACTTTTTTTTTATCCATAGTGCCACATAATTGCTTTACTATATATCTGACCCACCTTTACTACAAACATATAATAACAAACTAAACAGATTCTTGTAGCTCTTAAGGTAATATAAACCTCGTCGAAACCCTCTCGATAACGTCCGTCGTTTATATCAACACCGTCTTTGTTAATCATTAGAAAACCATGCGGCGTGTAGACCAGCACTCACCACACATTTCTTTAAAATCCTGCATGCTAATTCGTCGGGCTAACGTGATCATCGTACACGTGTTTCAGATTCATCTCATCCTGCTGGAAAAGGATAACAACATTTGGTGTTATCTTTGAATAAGTTGTTTGGGTATCCTGCTATACGTTTGTCCCAAATGAAAACAGTCTATCGAGTTATGACGCCCCATGCTGAAGTATGTCCTAATATTATCCTCGCTTTCTAGCGCAATATCGCCAAAAATAAATACAGAGTCAGGTTTTGCGTCGTTAGGAGCCATAATATTTTCGTTATCACAGGATTTGGATAGCCCTGCAGTGATAGCTCTTACTGTATTCGGCAGTAAGCACACCGTGTTTACTCGGTTTGCCGCTGTTATCTACATAACATCATTAATTGCATTATTATGCACTGGTAATCTACTACTTTTGAGTCACAATTTTTCATTTTTCTCAATTCCAATCTTATCGACTGGGTTATTTAAATCATACTAAAGATATTTTAGAAGTACATGACACTTTATTCATTTATCAAAAAATTACATCGTGTGTATATGAATATTTTTGTCTTCTTTTTTCGCTTTCTCTTGCATATTGATCATATTACATCCTTTTGACTTCGCCAGTTATTACCGGTTGTGGTATTGATAGGGCATCGTGGATTATTAGGCAGTATGCTCCGGCTATTGTTTTCAAAGTTTGCTGTGGATTCTAATTCCAGTTTAACGTCCACGTAGAATTCTTCAAGTTCTCACCCTGATTGGCACAGTCTATTATAAAGATCGGGCTATTTTTAAATTGTTGATAGTCGAATGTGGGAATGCAGATTGCTGGATGTAACATCTCGAACCGGCGCATCTCTCCGGCAATATTGCATTCATTTCGACCATAATAGTCTCGTTGAAAGTTAAATGTAATTCCTATACGCCACGATGCATACTTATTTGTACCAAAATCCAAATTCATGGATTCATACGGATATCTCTCTGCGAAATTAAGATGTAATCTAATTATCTGTAATATTGCCACTGTCAAAAACGCTCTGCTTTACCATTTTTCAACGCCTCTCCTTTGGTTTTTCTGAAGAGCCACAATAACCCATCGGGGTTTCTAATTGCGAAGACGTCTTTATCGGCCATGTATCAGTTTTAATCTGCTTTAAAGCTGGATGAGCTCGTATAAATTCCCATTGACGAAACGGCATGGTGACTACAGGGTTTCTGTCTAATCTTCTCGAATAGTTTCAGCTTTGCTCTATCGCTGAGCGTTAAGTGCGGCACTTTCCATTGAATTTTCGATAGCGTTATGGACGCATCAGCCTCCCTATAATAACAACTCCAAATCGGTTCTCGATCTGATCAAAACAAGCTCCTGCTTCATATTCACGATAACCCGTCTATAATGTTCGGCAAATCCAAATATGTGCTTCAGAGGCAGGCAAATACCGAATTTTTGGCCAACTCAGCATCGTTTGCGCTGAATTTGTACTTGGTAGAGTGTTCTCATTCAATGGAGACCATCCAATGTGGGCCAGCGCTTTCTTGTCCTGCGGCGCCATTCGATGCATAGCCCTCATTGCCGACCCGATACCTGGATTTCTGCTAACATCCACGCGATGTCCACCCAATTCATATCGAGTCTCTTCAAACAAGAAACAGGCAAAATTGGTTTGGTAAATTACATCGCTTTTGCAGCGTCTGCTTTGTCTTCGCGCAATATAACCCTCGATGTATAGAAAACTATCGTGGGTAGCCGTAATCAAATCCTTGGCTTTCAATTGCAATTCTGATTTCTTCTGATGGTTCAGAAAGCCCGGCAAATAATGATATTAGAAAATGGTAATAACCCCACCACTTTGGGGATTGGGATGTGATACGCGGTGCATTATATTTCGTTTTCCACCAAAATGCCGAACAAACAGATTCGCCTCATCGAGATAGGGTTGCTCTCCGCCACCATTCACATAATTAGCCTTCGTATTATTCTTAATCATCCGGCGAACTTGTTGAACGACGCTCTCGCTCCTCGTTTCTTTAATTTTGCTTGCTTTATTTTCGCTTCGTGGTTCTAGTTTTTTGATTTATTCAAAACTCCATGCCTAATGACCGCTTAACCCGCATAAAGCTGCACTAACTGCTAGATCGGCTACTCTTTCGCCCGCTTTGCGTCTTTTTGACTTTAAGCGCTCCCAAGCTTTTTGTTGGAGCAAATGATCAGCGCGATGTCTTGCTGCTAAAATCGTTAAGACTGGTATTGTAGCTGATATCGTGTGCTTTGCAGTGCAAATCTAGAGCGTTAATCACCAGCATCATCCTGGCTAACCGTATTTTGTAGCTTTGTGCCTGGTCCACACAATACCGATACGCAATTCCTACAGGAAGTCTGTTAATTAGACTGTTTATAACACCAGTTCCTCTTGTCTGCACTTAATTTTTTCTTCTTTCTTGATGCCACAGCATGATCTACTTTTTGCCCGACAAGTTCACGTTGCAAATATATTTATACAGACCTCATAGAATATTTTTCTTATCTACAGGTTTTGATTAAAAATTATTTACTCGACAAATATGTATATATTTAAAAAAGAAAATACATGAAAAGAAATACATAAAAGCATCATCGATGCTTGGTTTCTAGCGCATATTTTCCGCTACACACGACATACACAAAACTAGGTCGACGATATAAAAACTTCCATTAAACATAATACATTGTAGCGAATCTCAATATTACATTCAATGTTTAACAGTTTTTCATATGTGTCATAAATACCTAGTCGTCATCATCGTAGTCGGATTGATCCAATGTTTTCTTCTTCTCTGCTCGATTGCAACACGCTTGATCACATGGTTGTTAAAGAACGCGTCCAGGCTGAGCGACCACATTAACTCAGCCGATAATTAATTATTTCCTCAAAACCAAACATTAACGCATCTACATCCCAACTGTTTAGAACGCAATTTTATAATCACGGGTTAATAGTGATCGTCTTTACAAACCATTATTATTGACATTCTACTACTATTCAAATTAGATGACATGCCAGAGTGGTAAACGATTTACATATCGAGATGGCGTCAGAAGTTTTACTTATGCACTCTAGGGGGTCCGCTTCATTAATATCTACAAACTTCTGTCTAAACTTCTTCGACGACGGTGTTGCAGAAAAAGTCGTTCATCGGAATGATTGTGGAGCCCTATTAGCGTCTTCCATTCGTCAATGGTTAGCAAGACATTGCTTTTTTCTCGATCGTTGTAATGCACATTGTACGGACCACTTGCACCGCATACACCATTATACTCTGGGCTGTTCCAAATTCTAATTACCGGTGTAAGTTGCAGATAAGTACTGTACCCGATTTGTATATATTTTCCATCATCAAGTCATAGATTAGCTTGTAGCAGGTCGCGTTCAACTAGCTTCGTTCGAAGCGTTGCTGAAATTGAGAAGCCACGACTCGTTGGCCATTATGTCATATTCTGTGGCAGAAGACCATCTGAAGACGACGACGATGAATCGAATCCATCGGAAGCTTGCCTGGGTGCTGGTGTAACTCTCCTGTGTTTAATCGTATCCATCGATTTTTTGGTTCAATTACCGCCAGCCACAAAATCCAATCGACGTAGACGCAGAATCCAAATTTAATGGAACGGGCGTGATTTTGCACGCTGAATGAAATTTTTATATCACAACTTATTTTATTGCTCATAACACTAAGAACAACCGAACATCACTCCACGAAGCCTCAGCGAAAAAAACTAATGACCACTTCATTTTGATTCTACCACAAGCTGTGAGGCGTAATCTAGCACCGCCCGCGCATATGTAATTAGGTAACACCACATTTTTCAAGCAACTAGAGAAAGGAGATAAACAGGTTAGGAAAAGGATGCAATTTCAGGATCCGACTTGTTTAGCTCTCCAGGTCATCTTAATTAAATCCACCTGTTGTGATCTATGCATGGAGCTAATTAGCCAACACCTGCAACTTTCGGATCATCTTAGAGATAGTTTGCTTAGAAAAAGGCTATCCTCCTGTTCCAACTTTGTTCGGTATTCTCTCGAGTGTCTGCTTAATATCCAGCCAATGACGGCGGCGGGGCGGCGGCGTCAACGACATGTGACTCATAGATGGCCATCTTGCATATCATTACCAAATATATCACAATTCTAATCAAAATCACCGCCTTAACTGACGTTCCACCGCCTGGGAGGCGGCGAATTATCCAGTCATCACACCTTGGTCAGTCAAGTACTCTGTAAAAAGATGTGACCCACCCAATAAAGATGGTGTGAGTCTTGCTTATCAGCCATCTTTACTCTCATCAGGGTGCAAAAGGTTGAAGTTAATTAAACCCTCTTCTGCAAGTACCGAGAGTAATTAAAAAATGTATTAAGGATGGCGTACCGCATGTACATCCCGCAACCACTTTTTTGCATGCAAGTAAATCGTCGTGTACTTAGTGCAATTGCATGTAATGTACAGAGAGTAATGTACATTGAACATGGAAACTTTGGGCCCAGAATCACTCTTTTCTTCTACTTTCATCCAAATTCTGGGAATATTTAAGCCACATCTAATTCGTTTTCAAATTTCTTCTCTAACGTCATTTTCTTACAGCATAATTTTTCGTAACCGTGTAACTGCGTCGGATCAATTATACCAGCACAAAAAGCGCCATTAGTCAAAAGTTGTAACTCCAAAACTTCTTCCATAATTTTTTTCCACATGACCTTTTTTCCTCCAAAAATTAAGTTAGTATTATTAGAAAGAAACATTATTGCGAATGCTTTTCCCTTCGCGACATTTTGTATGATTAAAATTTTATTAAAAAGTGTAAATACATACGCCTTGAATTTTAGGTGGTTTCTTCCTTGAAGACAGAATCATTCCCTTCAAACAGGGAAATTTAATATGAAACAATTTAAAAGCAGCAGAATTAGAAATATGACTACACAAGATGACGATCTGACTGAAAATGTGTGTGCCATTCCATATTTTATTACATTGTGGTCAAATCAATCAGAATAACTATAACCAATTGCATTCTCTTTGTTGGTATCCAATTAAAATCAATAAAAGTTAACGTAAGATCTGTAAATGGGCGGGTTGTTATTAAGCGAAAAACAACGTATTGTTCTTCCATTTAACAGATTACGTTGAGAATTCCTATGAATTTTTTCCTAATTCTTAATCGAAAATAGCGTATCTGCCAGATAATGTTAATTTGGCTATGTAATCCAATTATTCAATAGGGTAGATACGTTATTTGAAAGAAAAGATTGAAGATATGTTATATTTAACTAACATCACACAGATGCCGATTATTATCATATTACAATACGTTAAAATTATAATATGCCATTTTTTGGCAATATAATAATTTATAAAAATATCAATGTTTACTTTTTTGATTCCTGTCATCTTACACAGATTATGAAACAGAAAAATCTCAAAAACGATAAAAATTGCAGATACGTTAAATTTGTTTAGTAGGGCAGTATAATTGGTGGATGTTTATTTGAATATATTATACAGTGTGTCCTGGTTAATTATGGCTTGACAGTCCGATGTAGGCGCAAAGTAGATTTAGCCACTATCGTGAACATTTAACTGGTACGTGCCTAGAAAACGTTTTGCCTATAATTAACTGAATTCTAACTCAAACATATTAGCAAATATTTGAAAATTCGATTAATATTTCAAAACGTGTGAGGTGAGTTCAAATCCAGTATTTTTTCTTTTTTAGTGGTGCTTATTATTTTAAGTGCAGCGGAGTAATTTCCATCGGTGAAGACACATAATTAAAAGCTTTGGCTTCTTTTTACTTCATCTTGGCAATGGATTTATTACAATATTAAATTAAAGAGTTTTTTTATATGGTAAAATCAAACGTTAAAATTCGCGCGAGTTCCTTATACGTATCTGTAATGACGTATGCGCGCCGCACAGACCATATCCAAACACTCCCTACTATTAAACAATTAAACTAAATGCTTCATCAATGTGAAGTATTCTAATAAATCCATTGCCGGCTCAAGTAAAAAAATTAAAACTTATGCCTCTTTTACTGATAGAAATCGTAAACGCTTTGTTTTAAATAATAATTTACTAAAAGAGAAATCAAATTGGGATTTGAACTTCTCGTACGTTTTGAAATACTATGAAATATTTTTTCAAACATTTTTTAACATGTTTAAGTTAAATTTAGAAATTATTACGCAAAACGTTTTCTAGTACTCATTGTTATGTTCTGATAGTGAAAAATATCCTAAAAACACTTTGGGGCATATTTAAATCGGACTTCTCTAAATACCCCATGTTAAACAGAATGCTTCAGGATTATCCGGGACACGGTATAGAAAAATATGCACATCTTTCGACCAAAGGACATAATTTTTGATATTTTTATTAAATATCAGCATGGTCATTGTAATGTGTTGTAATGGGCATACATAAATTACCAAACGTCTTTAAAAGAAGAACCTCGGCAACTCAACTTTAGTTGACAACGGTGTAAATATTACAGATCTAAAACAACATGGCGGATGGAAATATACCAACGTAGATATATAGGTCGTAAATTCTAGAGCAAATAAGAAACAGATTGCGAATAAAATTCTCCAGTCTTCTAGATTTTAATGAACCCAGTATCAATTTCACTCTGAAGAAAACTTACAAATATTGGTAGGATGAAAATATTTTTCACTCAAGACTTTTCTTAGAAATGCTAATGCTGATTCTTAGAAATGATTTTGATGTAACTCGCAATGTGCTCATTACATGACTAAACTGTTAGTCGCTTGGACACAATAGCCTTTAGCACTGCTTTAATTTTAAGTAACTGCATCCGTACAAAATTGTACATTCAATATACATCTTAACAAATGATATTATTTAATATTATTGCTAATTTTGAACTTTTCGTAATAATTGAAATTATAATAATTAGAAAATTGTTAATATTTAATTCATAGATATAGGATGATTGCTTCGTAATGTCCACGTAGTAAAATAAAACTGTAAGTCATGTCTACACATATTTTATTTTTTTATCTTTTGGTAAGCTTGAAGAAGTGGGTTAAAGTAGCATGTTACTCGAGTAGAAAGCGCATTATGTGATTTCACCTATATTGTTCAGCCTAGGCTAAACAAACTTCTATTCACAACACATAATATTTGCCTTTCTACTCCTAGTAACATAATATACTATTTGAAGTGTCTGCCAGTAGTTCAAAAATATGCCATTTTGTCGCTTGGAAGAAAAAAAAATATTTTTTGGCTTGATGTACCACTTTTAAGATACGGTGGAATGGTGAACTCAAACTTTTTAAAAATGTAATTTTTTCAATAGCATGGTAGGTAATTAATAATTAAGTACCTTCTTAACTGCAGATTATCTATTTCCTGCAACCGAAAACATGCTTCGGATAACTTCTTAACAAATTTATTTGAAACACACATTTTAATAGATCAGAGTGACATGGACGTATATGTTCGTAGCCAGTAACAGCCTTCGCAACAATCAACATTTCTGAAAAATAAATAATACTGAATAAATTCTGTACATATGCTTATAAAAATCATGCTGATCTTACAGAGGGAAAGCTAAATTCTAAGCGTTAGTCAGTAAGTAATAGCATTGACTTTTAAATCAATGGTAATGGTTTAATTAAGACGTCACAAAAATCGGATTAATCGATGCTTCTCGACAATTGTAGTTATTGGGGAAAATCTATTTTAAAAATTCATTTTTGGAATTGGATTTTTAAAATCGGTTTTTAAACCGTTTTCTAAATCGATTTTTAAACAGTTCTCTTAAAATATATTTTTAAAACAGTTTGTTAAAATGGATTTGAAAGATTTATTTAAAAGAATTTATAAGTATATAATTAGTTTATCAAAAATCTGCAGTAATACTTCTTTGTTATGAACTTTATAAAAGCTTAATAAAATATGGTTTATTTATTCTTCTATCTTAATCCAATTCTTGTTAAGATCCTTGGAAATTTTAACTACTAAACTTCTTAAGACGTTACAATTTAAATCCAGATACATTCAATTTTAAAATGTTTAAAATAATTCTACCCTTCGGAGAAGCGCAGACTCCTCTCAGTAATTAATATAATATCTATATTCAATAACATATTGTGGTGGTTGAATAACTAATGTTAATTATTGTGAATAATAATAGAAATAAGTGTTAAAATAAAAGTACTATTTTTAACAAAATAATTTAAAAATATTGCATAGGTTGTACGTATAAAACAAAGTAAATATTTATGAATTTGGTTAATTAATTGTAAAACGTGGTTTATTAGGATTTTCTGTTATTTATCTTACTTTATAAAAAGGCTTCCGTTTACAAGTGTTCTACGTTTGCCAAAATCCGACCTTTTCTATCCGTACAAAGCAATGTTAGGATTAGAGGATATTTTAACATTTTTTTTTATTGTTTTCTTTTAGAGGTCGATAATAAAAGAAAATATTATTACATGAATGTTTGGAAATTTATTAATCTATATAAGTGTGTTAGATGATGACAAGTGTTTTGCCAAAACCTTAAATTCTTAGAAATAGAGAACTTAATCGTAAGAATAGCCTTTCAATACAGACTCACGATGGGCATTTCTATTTTCTCAAATAATGCTCCTGGAGTCAGAATTACTAAAGGTGGACCTCTGCGCTAACGTATCAAAAGTTCGATCGTTTGGTCGCTTAAATATGACATTTTGTACATTGTACCTCAGGTCACTCTTTTTTTGTCATCGGGTTTTCTTCTCCGGCCTATTATCCTTGTATTTTTTCTGTCACGTTTTATATTCCGCGTTTTTTTAAAATCAATTAATATTAGTAACAGCATTTAAATTCATCATTACAATTGATAAAAAACCACCATTTTGAGAACCAATTTAAAAATCGACTAAAAATAACTGTATTTATAGCCACCTTTAAAATCCAATTAATAAATTCATTCGACTTTAAAAATCGTTTAAATTCGACTTCAAAACCGATTTTAAAAAATCTATTTCGAAAGTCTAATTATGTAATTCAATTATCTGATTAAAAATGTTTTTTCAATTTTTCTGAAAACCGCGATCGGTTAACCGATTTCTTGTTGCCACCACTAAGCCGTATTTACTTTAATACTTCTAAATGAGCAACTGTAAACACAAGTCACTAACAAAACATAAATTATAATTATTACATAAATAGGTAGTCTAGAGTTAAGTTCGACATGCCCTTCGGGACAGCATTAAACTCTTTCACTAAAACCTAAGGATAAGTGTACAACTCTTTGTGGTTTTAAAACACTTACTCTTAAGCTGATTTACCAAAATTCACAAAAAAATAAATTTCGGTAAGTGATTCTCACAATTATAGAGATTAACATTCAGTTTTTTTTTTTTAAGAAATTGTTACTCGATTTTAGTTAAAGTGGTGGTCATCAACATTAGCTTTTACTTCGGAGCCAAATTATTTAAAAACTCTTGAGTAGGTATTAAAACAAAAATTTCTTGAACCAATGTCACAAAAATTATCATCACTACTCCAAAGCGGATCCTCTCTTTTCTTTGATTAACTTCGTATTCCATGGGAGTCTCTAACAACCTTCAAAAATAAAAACAAGATCATGTTTCAAAACGACCAACATGTAGCAAGTTCAATAGCATGTCTTCCAAAGGATTTAATTTAGTTCTCAAGTTTTTGTGTGTGGTATCTGAAAAGTGAAAAACCCAAAATAATTCCAAAAACTTAAAATTTCTTGTTTCTAATTTTTTGCTTTTTCTTTCTAAATATTTATTACATCAAAATCCAGTCAAAATAAATTTTTTTATTAATACAACTTATTCTATTTACAGTAATAATTAATCACAAAATAAATTGTTATTTCTTGTAACTACAACTTCTGTTTCAAGTGTTAAGAAATTTCCTTTCTCACAATTTCAATTGCTAAGCTTCAGGCAACTACCAATGCGTTTACTTGTTACTTATAAAAGATAAACTACACGGAAACGTTTTGTTCCTCTTTTCTAAATTGTCTTTATTGAAATTACAAGAAAAATGATTTTGTTTTTATTTAGAGTATGGTATAATTTAAAAGCACAAATACACGCAGCAGCTAAAGAAACGTCATACAGTGTAGGATTTTTTCGCCTTGTATCGCCTCTTACGTACTACATACAATAGGGGAAGCTACCGCAATAAAAGTTAATCACTTGAATTTTCGATATTCTTCTGGGATCACGCTCTTCTTGGATATTTAACACAATTGTCAAACTGCTAAGAAACAGTATAAAATCCTGTACACAGTAACGATAAATCACCAAATGGCACACACAAATAATAGGTTTGTCGGACCAAATAAGACCTGAATGGTTTATGATAAAATTAAAAAATAAGGTATCTATACACGTATTCTGTAACAAATGCTGATAGACCTGATAGAACTGCAGTTTTATGCTAAGCAATTTCCTACATAAATCCAGCGAGCTGTTTCTTCACCCTAATTGTGTTGGCTCAATTACAATAAGTGTGCATTCAGCATATAATGCTCTTTCTAATTCCAAAGCAAAGCTTGTGGGGCATCTTCCCGTCATAGATTTCTCAGATCACAGCCATGTTAGTAGAATAAAACGCATCTTTGAATAAATAAATTGCTGGACAAACAAATGTATTTTTTGTGTCGAATTCATTCACCTATCTCCTCCTAAATCCATTTTCTTCACTTAGTAAGAATTCATTAATTGGCAATATTATGAAAATTTTGAAGATAATATTTGAAAAATAAAAGTTTGTAATTAATCAAAATTTTAGTGTTTAGTAAATCATTCGTATGAATTGAAACCCGGAAATTATCATTTGATGAACATTAGAAAACGTAAAAATAATACAAAACAAATACCATTAATTTATGTAAGGAGATGTTTAAAACTATTTTTACTAATTTACAACCACCGAAAATTATATGTTGGTTTATCCATTTCCACACACCATTGGTACTACTGATATTACACTAAATACACAAGTTGGGCCAATTCCTAGGGTCGCACTCAAATAAGTCCTTTCAATTTGTCGCCCACATTATCGTGCAATTGGTTCAAATTTCTGATGTATTATGCGATTTTACGATTTTTTGTTTGTTTTTTTGTTTCTACGCTTTTAATAACTTTTTAAAACTGAGATAAATTTTTTTCGTAATATTTTTTCGTAAAAATAGACAAGAGAAATGCTGGAAATTGCTTTTTGAGTTTCTAATATGGTCACTAGGGAGCGTAATTGCCATCTTGAATTTTAAAACCGTTTCATAATAAATTTTCTATTATATTATTGTTAAAAGAAATTTTAAAGCTGGGATAAATTCAAATCTTGTTTATTAAATGCTTTTTCTTTCTGTATCCGGAAAGCAAAGTGGTGGGGGTGTTTGGAACATTTTAGGAAACGTCAATAACTATAAAAAGGTTTAACGTATTTTTAATAACCTTGGTAGTTACTAAAAAAAGCTTTTCTAGGGTATCAATCGTGCTATGAGCGATGTGATTGCAGTTGCTTTATCTTGCAACCAGACATGTAAGCGTTTTCTGACATAATCGTAATGAGATAATAATTTTATAAAGAAGCAAATGCAATAATATGACTTTACGTAATTAGATAGACAAATAAAAGCCCAACAACTCAGTGAAACTGCATCTCAATATTTTTATCCTTGTTCTAAAACAATAAATAGAAAAACTTAAAACTAAAAAATGAATTTTGGAACACTTTCCACTTTACGGTTTGTTATTATTAATGTCTAATTATTCCTAATTTGGCCAAATAAAAAAAGTATTATTTATATCGTTAATGTAAGACAATTTTTCAGAAAAAGGTTTTCAAATTCAACATGGCAGTGGTTTGCAGGTGGTTTGAGAAAAAATAATTGTAAAATTTAAAATTTTCTATCTTCTTTTTCTTTTTAGAAGAATAGTGTTAAACTATTAGTTAAAACAATTAACTTTTAATTATTTTAATGAAAATAAGTATGAAAAATACAAATTAAAACTTGTGTTATTTTTGGGTTATTTTGGCATCTCATGAAAACGTCTCTAGTTGCCAACTTAACTTTTGGTTCTGTACAAAAGTATAATTTAATTTAGTTTTAATGCGCAATTTACACTAACTCGGATAGCTGATGTGTAATTTGTATTTATCTTTTCTTTTCTTTCAATTCTAACCACAATTGTATTTGATGTTCTTCTTGTTTTAGGTCCATACATACCATACAACAACGTGAGAGAAACATAACAACGTAACATACGCATTTCCTGAGATTGACTAATTTACTTCCGCAACTGAAAAAAACTATTTTGGCCCGGAGTGTTTGCACCCTTGCTAAATACGAAGCACTTCTGCTAAATCTCCCTCTGAAAATTAATATTATTAAAAGCATAAACTCAAATGGCTCTTGTCACACCATATTTTCTTGTTTTCTTTTAAATAAATTAATTTGACGACTGCACCGACCGAGGTAAACGTAAATTATTTATTTAAGCTAAAGGTTACAACAACAAAAACCGTAGACAACAAGAAAAAGCGAAAATATGTATGGTTTGAGTATTGTATATTAATTGTTGCCAACGTGATAAAATAATTACGATCTCCGATTGCAGCTCTTGAACGCATGCTTAAAATTGGACAACATATTATGGCAGCGTTTTCCGTTACGAGATGGCAAAAAGATCGGCTTGTGTATTAACTGTTTACGAAATACTCATCAAATATCATCAATGGCAGATGTCTTAAATGTAAATCCAGAGCAAAGCCAAGAAACTTACTTAAAGATTAAAACTAAATAAAATATCAGTACCAGGAGATCAACAAGCTCCAAACTTAGTGGACATCACTAATGAACATCAAGGAATAGGTAAAAACGCGCAGAGTCTTTTTAGGCGGCGGCTCTCAAGCCCATTTCATAACAACGAAAGCCACAGTCAAACTACTGAAGCTGGACTAAAATGAAGTCACCTTTTCCGTCAGCGAGGTTGATGACTTGCTCATAACATGGCAACTCATATCACAAAAATCACACTTTTAGTAAATTCTTGTAAAAGGAGTGAATTCCTCATAATCTTCTCATATTAGCAAGGTCATGTTTTTCACTCCCATATTGAGTAATCATTGTTAGATATACCTAAAATATTGTGCTTTCTCAAATCAAATATTTTGGTAAACTTTCTACTGTAGATGCCCTCATAGTTGTTGGCCTGCCAAACATTAAAGTTAAGAATTCATTCTGATGTTATTCTATAGAAAACTCAGCTTGGCTGAGTAGTTGCAAAAAGTTCTAGATAACTGTTCCAAAAACCTCGTTTTTAATACAAAATAATCAGGAGCAACGACTTTAACCATACCCAAATTTTTTGAAAATAGAAGAATCCTTCTGCCAAAGATTTATTCACCTAACGAAAAGATGTGTCAACATTACTACCAAATTCATACCACAACGGTCACTAAGTAGTGAGATTGCATTTTAATGAGCATAAGTGTAGCTCGGCAATTCCTCGTACTTCTCCGCTTTGCGTCGTTCTTCTGTCGCCTGAAAAGCGCCTTCACTTGAATAAACGGAGTTGTAATGACTACGTGGAATTTCTGCAGGCGTACCTGGACACATATATTATTACTAACCATAATTGTGCGTAACATCTAGTGTCGACTCGTGTAACGTAATACGTAATGAAAAATGTATTTACTGGGACCAAAACTCGGGCTAGTACTCGACCATTTTGCTAAAATCTCCACTGGAGAATCAATCAATGATACTTATACGACGACTTTTCCAATCCTTCTTCGTTATAACTTTTCATGCATTTGTTCTAACGGCGGACACAGAACAAATGCACCTGCAAATCCCCTTCATCATGATGTACCAAAAGTATCAAAGAAGGTACTGAACCGCAGTGATCCTCTTAAAGACGTCAATACGTACGTTCTATCACCGTCACTGGACCGCTTGTACTTTTATTTAGTCATCAAAACCTTTGCATCAACTCGTCGATGATGACGGCAAATCCTATTCCTTACTGCGTTAGCATTAAAACGCGATTTTAATGCGGATGATAAGCCATACTGCAGCAAACTCTAGTGCGATGAAGTTCATAACTTACAATGAAAAGAATTTGTTTTACATTGGAGAAAAAGGGCGTCTACATTTTTTTCATATTTGTATGGTTAGGACGTACATTCAAGCATTAATAAAATATCAATCAATCGCGACGTCGCTCTCAAGGCCTTATGCCTGTGTTTCAACTCAGATGAACACACATTAAATTATAGAAGAAAATTAAAACGCAAAAATAATACACGGATTAAGAATTTTAAGCCGTCATTATAATTATTTGAATAAGAGTACTATTTTCAGGTAAATATTAAAATAGTAACAGAAAATTTAATGTTTTGTGTAACTTTATAATAAATGGTACTGGTGGAAAAAATATATGGGAAGAGAGGAGGTGATTTTATGTTTTGATAGTACCCGAACCTTCTGTTTAATTTTGAGTTTTACACTTAGTTTGCGGGAATAGAACATAGATGCTCGCGGTTGAATTGAAAACAGTACTGATACACTATACAATTTATACACACCAAATATGAATTCACGATTCGTGTTATTTATCTTGAATTCGTTTTCTGTTTGTATTTTCATTATAGACTCGGGTACTACTCGTACTTTTTAAATTAGTTGTGTTGACGTTGTCAAAGTGGGCTGTTGTACATCGACAATTAGTTGCATCGGACATAAATACTTTGATAAAATTTAATCAGTAAATAAACAGGTGTAGTGTGCTGTGAAAAAAAAAAACTAGTGAATCACGGTGATTTTACTCTTGTGCGTTAATGCCGCATGTACAAGCTGTTAAGGAAGAGGGTTGATTATGTGTGTGTTACTCGTGCGTGCAACATGTCCCAAATGTAGAAAATTTGCACCTTTAACATCTTCAACAAATCCAAATGCTCAAACTGCTTTCGGCAGAAAGAGAAGCACTCGGCAGAAGCTCTGAATGCAAATCTGCGAGTCCCGCTATAAATTCATACGCGCGGTATAACAAGATCAAAAATCTTATACATGAATGAATCTTTCTTTACATTAAATCACTTCCCCATTTAACCTACAAATTATTATTATTATTAAACACTCGTACGCACAACGTTTTTATCAATTTTTTCGAAGTTTTGGTGATGATAACACCTTGACTGGCAACCTTCGCACGACTCCCTACCTGTAGGAACGCTGTTTTCAAATTTAAAAATTAAAAACCTATTTCCCAGATTTATCACGCGCATAGATCTTCAAAAATAATTCGTTATTTTTTTATGTTCATGTTTTTGAACGTGATTTGAGACCGTGTTATAAGGGGATCGAAAGAATTTTTGACCTTGTCAAGGTTTGTTTATTAAACTGGTAATAAATTTGCCTAACGGGAAATAACCAAATTCCTACAGCAGGTGCTTTTACTTCTATGATGAGATTGACGGGTATCTGAGCTGTTTACATGGACTACCTATTCAGAATGTAAGTCGTTTTGAATGATTAATATTTTTCTTACTGATTAAAACCCTTCTTTGAAACACGATATGTGACTGAGTCAAGTGGGACAAAGTGTAATAAAAGGAAATAAATGTCGTTTCACTTTTCTTTTTTTCTTAATATTAATACTGTTGCTAATATTTTTTAATACAGTAGGTTCGAGATTGAGTACATAAGGTGTAAAAATGATTTCAACTTGAAATTTGATCTTTTGGGGGATTAATCCTTGCTTGGTCTAATACAAATGTTGAAAAATCACTCCGGTTCACATGTACAAGGTCATTTTACGATGAATTTTCAAAAATTGTCAATTGTTTTTAAAAATACTATTAAACTGCTTACTTAAAAGTTATTGCAAATTAAAAGTTAAGTGACAGATTGCCAACTATTATTTTGAATAGCCACCTTTTTTTTTTTAATTTTAATTTTTATTTTTGGAAAATTGCAAAAAGCAGGCCCGGTAAATAAATGTCAAATATAGTGAAGTTGAAGTTTCTAGGAATATTTTGTCCATTAAGCCAACCAGGTAATTGGATCATTCTTGAACGATTCTCATTGAATGCGCTTGGTGTTCATCCTCAACTTTGTGCATATTTAAAACAACCGATGAAAGTTTAGCACTAATTTGTACCCAAAAAGTTAGAATTTGTTCCAAGTTAGATTTATTGTAATACTCGATGTTAAAGTGGGGGTGCTAACTTAACTGTAAGCCAATCACCACCTTTCATGTCAAAATCAAATTCTTCAACAACACAACTAAACACATTAATTGGGCAATTAATTTGTACATTTCTTTTTTAATATCAACTCGATATCAATATTAAGGGACTTGTTTACTTAAAGATAATAAGAATTCTATGAATCTTTAAATCCTGCATAGATTTGTTAATGGGAGGGGTAATGTAAAAATCTGTAATAACTTAAATGTTTAAAAAAGAAAAATGTGAAACTTTAAGTTACAATAACTGCAGGTTTAGTAAGGATTCTCAGAAACATATTTAAAAAATTTCTAACGTCTCTCAAACATGTTTCAACTCAAACATTTTAAAAAATTTGTAGAACACATTAAAAATAAATAAGCAACAAAAATTTAGATACCGAGCTAAATGTTCAATGCCCATGATCAAAATTTCATAAAATTCTGTTAGTAGAATGAGGACAGCTTCAAACCCCGCGGCTATAATTAGGCAAAGCCTGGAATTAGGCTAACAGCCTCTCACCTACCTCTCACCTCATCAGGCAGTTCCCTAATTAGCCCCTCTCACCCTCATTAGGGTTGTTGTTGTCAACAGGCCGTTGACGTCAATGGAAAATACGGCCTCTCACAAACAAGGTCAACAGGCTGTTAATCAATCGCACAGGGTCAATGCGAAAATCACGGCCGGTCACCTGTTGTGCCGAAAGTTGCGGATGGCTGGTGTCATGTGATTAGATGGCGTCCATTAAAATCCTAAAAGTATGTATTTAAAAAATTCTTGAGCTGAGCATATCCAATTCATCGAGCCGAACCAATTGGCGACTTAATGATGGAGTTTGAAGTTTGTATATAGTTGCAAAGTTGATTAATTAAGATGGTGTAACAATGGGATGTTAACTGTAGATGGAGTTAGTCGGATAAGGATAAAACATATTGTTAAAGTATTATTTAAAAGGATAAAATATATTTAGTCACTCATTCATTACTATTTAAATTTCACAAACACTGTATGCGCTACTTTGTATGATATAAACATTAATAAATAAGTATGAAAGAGATAGACATATATTTCATGGTATTTCTTATACTTTTATAAATCAGATTTAGTGGTAAACAATACTTAAAAGATGTTATGGTGTCAAACAGTGAGAGTTATGTTAGATTTAATAAAGTTAGAACATAGGTTGCTGAAAATATTTTTGAAGCTTGTATAGCTGTAAGGGTGATTAAGATGGATGTAATGATGGTGTAAAACGGGCACTAAGGAGCTAAAAGTTGAACATTTAATAAACAAGATGAAAAGGATAAAAATATATTTATCACTCATACTTAGTAATCTATTTCTCAAATGCAAAAAGGCTAAATTATTCTTGATCATGATTGTAATAAACAAGATGAAAAGGATAATAGATTATATCATTTATCACTATTCATTTACTACACTCACGTTCAAATACTATGTATCCGTTTTTCAGTCTTGTATGATTAAACATTTAATAAACAAGATTTAAAGCATAAAAGAACATATATTGCATTACTCATAAATTAAATAATAGTTTGATAAATGTTCAAATAACCAACATTTCTTTTATTGGCTACATATAACAGTTGGCTTAATAACTACTTTTAAAGTTATGATGTGGACTCTAACATACTGAGGTCTCGAACCATTAACAGATCTGATACAAAAGATCTGTAAACAATATTTTTCTATGACGCATGATTTTTAACAAGATAAATGTTCAACATGTAATTAATTGATAATGGTTTTTAACAATTTTGTTTTACATGGCATTAAAAATCGTTAACGGTGAGGTATCGAAATTAACTGTGCTTAAACCACACTATTTTAACAAGTAGTAAAAAACTTTAACACTCGGGTTCGAAGCATCTAACGTTTCATACACCATCACATAAACAACTAGTTTTTTACTTTACATTTAATTAAAAAACTCTAACTTCACGGCTCGAACCATCTAACGTTGGATACACCACCACATATACACAACTAGTTTTTAAAAAACTTTAACATACCGAGGTTCGAACATTAACGTTTGATTACATCATCAGCGGATTTAACAACTACTTTTAGTTTACATTTGATTAAAACTTTGTTTATACAAAATTATTAAACGTTTATTACCAGCTATGAAGTATTGTAACAAGTAGTTTTAAAATCAAAAACTTTAACATACCGAGGTTCGAACCATTAACGCTTGATACACGCAGTTAAGAATAAAACAACAGGATGAAAAAATTTTATTGCATCTTCTGTTACACAACAACATTTATAAGTTTTAATAAATATATTTAATTGAATAATAGCAGAGAAACAAATTTATATTTCTCTCTTCTTTCAACTACACAATAATGTGAAATCATTTGTACAAAAATATGAAACGTTGCTTTCAGAGTTCCATTTATGA
The DNA here is from genome assembly GCA_030710515.1 of Abscondita cerata. Classification (NCBI taxonomy): domain Eukaryota; kingdom Metazoa; phylum Arthropoda; class Insecta; order Coleoptera; family Lampyridae; genus Abscondita; species Abscondita cerata. Next base: position 89,952 of record JALBCR010003916.1, on the reverse strand, counting down.
ATGGACATCATCTAGTTATTGGTTTGAATTATTTTACGATGTCGGGTTTTTTGCAAACGTAGAGTTTTTTAAACTGTATGATCTAACTGTCTTCAACATCTGTAAATTGAAAGTAAAATAGAAACAACACATTTTAGTTAACAAGAATCAATTATCAGTTAAATTGGCTTGGTCATAACAAATTTTTAATATGCAACTATTCATAGTGTCGATGAATTAGCTGATCAATTCATTTTTAAAAGATATCTGGTAGTATTAATCAGTATCGACTGTTCGATACGATACAATTTTAATGATATGGAAAGATCTGTTACATTTAAAATACATATTCAAGTTGTTATATAGTATACAAACCGAATGACGGTGATTTGATATCTATTGTGTGAAAGAAAAACAACTTTTCGCATCACTATTAGAAACCAATGATAAACCATTCATACCAATTTGACAACTAATTTAGCTCAAACTTAATTCACACTGCTGACGACATTAATTATCTGTGTCTCTTATTGTAAAATTGTTGAAATGCGTTTGTTTTGAAACAACAAACAAATTTAACAAACGTAGCTTCTGATGTTTCCAATGAAATTACTGACGAGTTCTTAAAGATTAGTTCTGCAGAGTATGCGATTAACCTTTCGCAGCATGAACCAAAATATTTACACATATAGCTGCAAATGTGCACCGTTGATGCTGGAGTCTCGGATCCTCAATGTAATAAGTTTCTAACCGATTTCAGCAATAAATATCCATTACCTTATTTTATGTGGGCTGTGAAATGGTAATAAGCCTTTCTTACAGCTTTTCTAATAAGATGTAATAATTACTTAGTTTCAAAGTTTCTATTTATACTTATTTATAATCGATGGTCACAATTAAAATTTATTGACAACTTGCTAACTTATATATTGTGAATGATTATTTAAAACAACACTTGAGATAAAATATTTATTAACATACAGTTATTTTAACATATTAACATGCTGTGGAAATTCTGGTTATACTTTATAAAACCGTTTATAAGGTTAACTATCTTACGGAGGAAAATTAAGCGAATATTACATTACTAAGATACTTAACCACACTATTTTCTTAACTGATCTGACTTCTCAAAATTACAATCTCACCTCATTCAATAGATTCTAATTTACTAACTTCCAAGAATCATTTATGAAACTCAAGGAACATTTAATGTATATTCTTACAAACTTAAGTACCAAATCCAAAAATTCAAATTATACTTTCTCTACCTAAAATAAACTAAGAACCAATCATTCTGTAGGGCCAATAGTTAATCTGCATTCGTCCTACGTATTTATTTGTATATTAAATGAAATTAATAAAAATACCATCTTAGTTAGTATCGAGTAATCGTTTCTGCGAGTGTAATGAAAACGTTTGTTACTGTAGTGAGCCTAACAGAACGTATTACAGATAAGCATAAGATGCTTTAAACAGATACACAGCAGTAATACGTGAGTACTGAGAATGCTTGACAAATGGCTTAGTCACATTGAAATTTTTGAATTATACATTAAATCTTCTTCAAAGTTTGGGTCTTAATGCAAGAGTTTAATTGAATAAAGTAAAAGAAGTTAACTCCCATGTCTGAAATCCTGAATGATTTAATCACGATAGCTCAATCAGCTGATGACGAATATCAAAATTTGAATGTGCTACTCAATAGTTTTGAAGATATACTGCAAAATTATTGTTACATGTACTTCTAAATACTTACTAATTTTCTATTCGATTTGAAATAAAAACATGTGTCTCAGAATTCAGTAACATGTTACTTTAGCATTATATAATGTGAATTTGAGTCAAAGTATTTTCATAGAATATGGAGTCTCATTTTTCTAACTGTATAGTTTGTTATTTGTTTTAAATGAAATCTTTCTATTGAAATGACTGATGTTTAACTTCATCATTACGTTTTTTAACACCTTGCATGCTATTTAAATTATTAAAGTTATGAATCTAAAAGTGTTGTACTAAAAAACTTTTTAATAAAAATGTTGAATTAACTAATGTATTACCATTAAATTGATTTTTGTAATTATTGTGTAACACAGTTTTTTGGGTTGTAATGCGCTTGTTTAAATTGGGTCCAGCAGATTTGTTTTTTGATAAATTAACAGCTGAATAGTTTTCCTAGCATCTTTTCGAGGACGTCATTAACACGTATATCTTTTGTTTCCATGTTTGCTTAATTAAAGATATTATTTAGCTTATTGTTGCAAGAAATGTTACAGCCATTTAATCGTAGTTCAATGTATTTAATTTTAATGAAACTACTATTTCTCAATATCTAACTGGCACTATGTTTCAGTCTGCTTAATTATGTAGCACTTGCATATATTTAATATTGCTAAGGAAGTTGGCGGAATTTAAGAACAAATGTTAGGTTCATTTTGCTTAAAGTCTTAAATTATTTGTGCATTAATTTAAAAACGAACAGTTCGTTTTGATTGAATTACAATTATTTTAAAGCTGGTCTTCTACAGTTATGAAAAATGTTACTTAATTCTGCATTGTAATCGATCTGAATGCATGAGTTTAAACGTCTTTTCTATGTAATTTGAAGTCCTATAAATTATTGATCGTTAGTTTTTTTTCACTGGCTCAATTTATATTGGTACCTGCTTCTAGTGGTAGGAAGTTTATTTTGTTATTAAATAAAATTAAAAAATTATAGTTGTCATGAATATGTCAATGTATTACTGAACATATTGATGAACAGTAATGAAATTTTTAAAAAAACATAGAAACATAAAGCTTACTGTAAAATGAAATTGATTTATAAAGCCAGGGTTGTATAAAAATTTTAAAATAGTTTAAACTGAGAAGATCTGCTTTTCATATTACTGGTTTAATAGTTCTTGCCATACACTGGGATTGTTTCAGCCATAAGATCTTTTTTGAGCTGGCAGGTAATCAGTTGGTTGATTAATGTAATCTGCAGTTCTGACTTAGTAAAAAACATTTATTTTTAAAGTTAAACTCATAATATCTTTATTGTTTCGTTGGGAAAAATAGTACAATAATGAATCGTATTCAAACGTAGCTAATTTACCCAAATGAAACTACTAATTCTGTGAAACATCTGGACAATGTTTAACCATCATCATTGTTTTAATTACAATTTGCATATATTTAAATCTATTAAAGTTCGGAATCTAAAGTGTTTAATAAGGTAAGTTATTTTATTTTAAAACCAGAATCTTAGTAGTGGAAATGACTATCGTTAATAAGAAATCAAACAAATCGTATGTGTTAAGTTCAATTTTTATTGAATTAGTTTCATTTTGGTATTAATTTCGTTACGACAGTAGTCTTCTTTGAAACTACCGTTAAGCAATTTGAAAAGTTACTTTTATACGCATTAGAAAAATTTGAATGTAACTACTGAGAGCCAAGTCTTTTTCTAAACTTTGAAGCTCCTAATAAATTATTGATCAGTTAGTTTTTCACTATAATCTGATTGAATTACCTACTTTCAATGGAGTGAACCGTTCTAGAAATAATGCAGTATTTTTTGAACATTAAATAAAATTTAAAATTAAATAAGCTGTGGCGTGTAGCTGGCTATCATGTATTAGCCTCAAACACTCCGTGTATGATGGAAATATTTTTGAAATGAAAATAGGTAATTAATACTCTTTGTAAACTATTAAGATAGAAATTGATTTTGTGTAATCATTGTGGTGCCAGTTGTACTAAAATTGTTTTAAACTAATGAGACTGTTTAGAATAACAATATTTTTTGATACACTTGATGGATTTTTGAATAGGTCACTTTCGGTAACAGGTATATAACATTGGTTGATTCGAGCATAGCATCTCTTCTTGATGAATTAAAAAAGATTTATTTAGTTAAATATACATAAATCTAGCTTATTTTCGTTTGCTAGAAAATAGTTAGTAATAACTGAATCGCATTAAAACGAATTTAACTTAATTTTTAAATGAAACTACTAATCCTTATGAAATTTACTGGACAATGTTTAACTTCAATCATTGCGTTTGTATCATATACTTTGTTGAAGTATTTAAACCTATTGTAGTTGAGTGGTAACCTAAAGTTATGGCTGCAATTTATTTTATTTTAAAACCAGAATCTTAATGAAAATTTAATAACAAAACAAACAAACGTATGTGTTAAGTTCAATTCTTTTATTGAATTAGATTATCATTTTTGTATGAATGGGTTCAACACTGAAGTCTTCTTTTGACTATTAAGAAATCTGAAAATACATAGTAAATTTGAATGTAACTACTTGTAGTAGTGTTCTGAATGTGGACCATGTCTTTTCTATAAAAATTTGAAGCCCTAATAAATTATTGATCATTTAGTTTTTTTCACTACATCTTAATTGATTTTAATTAGCCTACTTCGTAATGGAGCGAATCGGCTCTAGAAATAATGCAAAGTTTATTTTGAACATTGAATAAAATTTAAAAAATTAACATAGTTGTCATGTATACTCAATGTACTACCAACATCCGGTATGATGGAAATATTTGAAATCAAAAGTAGGTAATTAATAATTTTGTAAACTATTAAGATGTGGGTACAAATATTGAAACAGTTGGACAGACGTGCCTTATACTCCGATACAGATTCTGTTATTTTACTACCAGGCCCGCAATATCTCGATCTCGTCTGTCATGTCTTCTAGGAAATCACCTGTTACAGAGATCCATTCTGCCTGGTTTCTTCTCTGTAAAAAATAACCGGAATCTGTATCGAAGTATAAGACACGTCTGTCCAACTGTTTCAAGTATTTGTACCACATCTTAATAGTTTACAAAATTATTAATTACCTATTTTGATTTCAAATATTTCCGCATCATACCGGATGTTTGGTAATACATTGAGTATACATGACAACTATTTAATTTTTTAAATTTTATTTAATGTTCAAAATAAACTTTGCATTATTTCTAGAACGGTTCACTTCCATTGCAAGTAGGTAATTAAAATCAATTAAGATGTAGTGAAAAACTAAATGACTGCAATAATTTATTAGGGCTTCAAATTTTTTATAGAAAAGACGTTTAAACCTACTCAAGTAGTTACATTCAAATTTTTCTAATGCGTATAAAAAGATTTAACATTTTTTCAAATTTCTTAATAGTTTCAAAAGAAGATGCTTCAGTGTTGAAGAAATTAATACTAAAAATGAAATTTAATTCAATAAAAATTGAAATTAACACATACGTTTGTTTGTTTTCTTATTAAGTGCCATTTTCTATTTAAGTTCTGGTTTTTTTAAAATAAAATAAATTACTTATTACCTAACACTTTAGATTCCGCCAACTTCTTAATAGATTTAAATATATGCAAACTGTATAATTAAAAACGTAATGATGAAGTTAAACATTGTCCAGTTGTTTCATAGAATTAGTAGTTTCATTTAAAAATTAAATATGTTGCTTGAATATGATTCATTATTGTAACTATTTTTCTAGCAAACGAATAAACGATTTATGAGTATATTTAACTAAATAAATCTTTTTTTATTCGTCAAAAAGAAGATGCTGCAGTGTTGAAGAAAATCAACCAATGATTATATACCTGTTATCGAAAAGATCTTAGGTAAAAACTATCTCAAGTGGTATTAGGTAAAAACTATTCAAGTGTATTTATGCAAAAACAGTCTTATTTAGTTTAAACTTCAATTTTAATTTTTGTATTAAATCTTATACACAATGATTACACACAAAATCAATTTCATATCTTAATAGTTTACAAAATTATTAATTACCTATTTTCGATTTCCTTCAAATATTTCCATCATACCGGATGTTTGGTAATACATTGAGTATACATAAATAACTATTTAATCCTTTTAAATTTTATTTAATGTTCAAAATAAATTTTGCATTATTTCTAGAACGGTTCACTCCATTGCAAGTAGGTAATTAAAATCTAATTAAGATGTAGTGAAAAACTAATCTGATCTGGTAATTCATCATTAGGGCTTCAAATTTTTATAGAAAAGATGTTTAAACCTACTCATGAAGTTACATTCAAATTTTTCTAATGCGTATAAAAAGATTAACATTTTTTCAAATTTCTTAATAGTTTCAAAAGAAGATGCTTCGAAAGTTGAAGAAATTAACATAAAAATGAAATTTAATTCAATAAAAAAATTGAACTAACACATACATATTTGTTTGTTTTCTTATTAAGTGTCATTTTCTTACTTAAGTTCTGGTTTTTTAAAATAAAATAAATTACTTATTACTCTAACACTTTAGATTCCGCCAACTTTTTAATAGATTTAAGTATAGAAAATTGTATAATTAAAAACGTAATGATGAAGTTAAACATTGTCCAGTTGTTTCATAGAATTAGTAGTTTCATTTTTAAAATTAAATTAAATACGTTTGAATACGATTCATTATTGTAACTATTTTTTCTAGCAAAACGAATAAACGATTTATGAGTATATTTAACTAAATAAATCTTTTTTTATTCGTCAAAAGAAGATGCTGCAGTGTTGAAGAAATCAACTTCAATGATTATATACCTGTTATCGAAAAGATCTTAGGTAAAAACAATTCAAGTGTATTAGGTAAAAACTATTCAAGTGTATTTATGCAAAAACAGTCTTATTAGTTTAAACAATTTTAATTTTTGTACAAACTTATACACAATGATTACACAAAAATCAATTTCATATCTTAATAGTTTACAAAATTATTAATTACCTATTTTTGATTTCAAATATTTCCATCATACCGGATGTTTCGTAATACATTGAGTATACATGACAACTATTTAATTTTTTTAATTTTATTTAATGTCTCAAAATAAACTTTGCATGTATTTCTGCAGAACGGTTCACTCCATTGTGCAAGTAGGTAATTAAAATCAATTAAGATGTAGTGAAAAACTAACTGATCAATAATTTATTAGGGCTTCAAATTTTTTATAGAAAAGACGTTTAAACCTACTCAAGTAGTTAGTATTCAAATTTTTCTAATGCGTATAAAAGATTAACATTTTTTCAAATTTCTTAATAGTTTCAAAAAGTTAAAGATGCTTCAGTGTTGAAGAAGAAATTAATACAAAAATGAAAATTTAATTCAATAAAAATTGAATCTAATACATACGTTTTGTTTTTGTTTTCTTTATTAAGTGCCATTTTCATTTAAGTTCTGGTTTTTAAAATAAAATAAATTACTTATTACCTAACACTTTAGATTCCACCAACTTCTTAATAGATTTAAATATATGCAAATTGTATAATTAAAAACGTAATGATGAAGTTAAAACATTGTCCAGTTGTTTCATGGTGAATTAGTAGTTTCCATTTAAAATTTAAATTTAAATAAGGTTGAATACGATTCATTATTGTAACTATTTTTTTTTCTAGGCAAACGAATAAACGATTTATGAGTATAGTTTAACTAAATAAATCTTTTTATCTTATCAAAAGAAGAGTGCTGCAGTGTTGAAGCAAAATCAACCAATGATTATATACCTGTTATTTGATAAAGATCTTAGGTAAAAACTATTCAAGTGTATTTATGCAAAAACAGTCTTATTAGTTTAAACAATTTTAATTTTTGTACAAACTTATACACAATGATTACACAAAAATCAATTTCACATCTTAATAGTTTCATAAAATTATTAATTCAACATTTTTATTAAAAATTTTTTTAGTACCTAACACTTTAGATTCCGCCAACTTCTTAATAGATTTAAATATATGCAAATTGTATAATTAAAAACGTAATGATGAAGTTAAACATTGTCCAGTTGTTTCATAGAATTAGTAGTTTCATTTAAAAATTAAATTAACTAAACTATACATCGTTGAAAAAATATTAAGACCCGTATGATCTATATTGGAAATACTTTATTTACATTCACGTTAATATATAAATATAAAATATGTATATTTTGATTATTCACGAAGTCGTATTTTTAATTTCATCAATTAGAAAATTAGTGTAGTATAGTACAGGTCGTGTAACAATAAGTTTTTAGTATATCTTAAAACACATTTAATTGCTTCCTTCAAATTTTTTATATTCGGGTTGGTCTGGAAGCTGATTGAACATCATTACAGAATCATTCAAGGTTCAGGATTATGGGAGTTAGACATCTTTTACTTTATTCAATATAAACTCTTGCATTGTGAATAAAGTTTGAAGACTATGATGTTGAATGGATAATTCAAAATTTCCTAATGTGATAAATTGCATTTTGTCAAACGTGTACATCTCGAGATACTTAGCATTATTGTTATGTGTGTTCGCCTACATGTTACAAAAGAATCTTATGCGTTATCGTTGTAATGTTTCTTTTTGATTTTTGTTAGAACCACTACAGTAATAATAAAATGCTTTTTTTTGTAAACGTCTTACACTCTTCCTTAGAATGATTCTCGGTTTAGGCAAATTTTCATCTAATTTAATTGTATTTTTTTTTTTTGATAGAATGAAGATGGTTTGAAATTAATTTCTTTTTGATATAACGCAAGTGGGATAGGAAATTTAGAAATAAAGTATGTTGGTGAAGATTTGTAATTAATTATTGGTCTAATAGGATGGGTTGGTTTTATGTATTTTAAGAAAAGAGTATAAATTTGGAATTTCTGGATTTGAGATTTTAATGTTTGTAGAATATACATTAAAGAAACTAAATGTTCCTTGAGTTTCATAATTGATTTTGGAAGTTAGTAAATTAAATTTATTGAATGGTGAAGATTGTAATTTTGTGAAGTCCGATGAGTTAAGAAATAATTGGTCTAAATCTTGTAATGTAATATTCTCCTTTGAATTTTTCATCCATTAAAATAGTTTAACTCTTATAAGACAGTAAAAGTATAAAAAGAATACAGACTCCACAACATGTTGATCTCATGTTAAAAAAATATCTGATGTAATAAATATTTTATCTGGTGTTGTTTTTAAATAATATTCGCAAATATAAGTTAAGTTGTCAATAAACTTGAATTGTCGATAAAACATCGATTATTTAAATAAATTATAAATAAAAGAAACTGAAATAATAATTTTATTGTACATCTTATTGTGAAGCTGTAGGAAGTACTTATTACAGATTTTAATTACATAAATAAAATAATGGATGACACAGTTAATCATTTAGAAGTTATAGAAACCTAAAACTTATTATTGAGTTGGGATTTCAATAACGTTTTTTATAATTTACGAACTAACATATGGTAAATATTTTGGTTCATTTTGAAAGACAATCGCACTCTCTGCAGATTGTGTGGAGAGATGAATTTTTAATCTTTTAAGAGGGTCAGTAGTTTCATTTAAAATCAAATAGCTGTTTGTTAAATTTATTTGTTAGGGCAATCCCTTAAAACAGAGTTTTGCATATCAAACGAATTTTTTTACAATAAAGTTTTTAATTAATTATCTTGTCAAGCAGTGTATTAAGTTTGGGCAAATGTGTTGGTTACATTTATATTAGGTATTTTGAATGGTTACATTTTTGGTTTTTTTAACAATCGCCTTAATTGAGTGACGGAAAAGTTGTTTTTAACTTTCACTAACAATAGAGATATTCCGTAATCAAACCATTTAGTGGGTTTGTATACCTATATAAACAGCTTGAAATATTGTTTTAAAATGTAGATCTTTCCATATCATTAAAATTGGTATGTCTATCGAAAATCGAAACAGGTGAGTATTATTATTAATTTTAATCTTTTAAAATGAATTGTTATCAATTCACGTATTTTTAATGAATAGTTCTCAACTTTTTGAGTATTAAATTTTGTTGTTAAATTGATTCTTGTTAACACTTTTTAAAAAATGTTTGTGGTTTTTATTTTTTATTTCACTTTACAGATGTTGGAGACGGTTAACTGGTCGTCAGTATAAAAAACTCTACGTTTGCAGAAAGAAAATTCTGGTGACATCGTAAAATGATTTTCAAACCGGTAAACGAATGCTGGGGATGAGGTGTGCCATTCATAGATGGAACTCTGAAGTTGTAACGTTTCATGTTTTTGTAAAATAATTTTATATTGTGTGTGAAACAGAGAGAGAGAAATAAAATTTTGTTTCCTGCTTTTATTTTTCCAATTAAAAATATATATGTTATTGGTACTTGTAAATGTGTTGTGTAACAGAGATGCAAATAAAATTTTATCCTCCTTGTTGTTTTTTTTTTATTTTCCTTAACACATGCGTGTATCAAACGTTAATGGTTCGAACCTCGGTATGTTAAAGTTTTTATTTTTAAAACTACTTGTTAAATACGTATAGCTGGTTTAAACGTTAATGGTTCGAACCTCAGTATGTTAAAGTTTTTTTAATCAAATGTAAATTTAAAAGTAGTTGTTAAATACGTAGTGGTGTATCAAACGTTAATGGTTCGAACCTCGGTATGTTAAAGTTTTTTTAAAAACCAGTTGTTAAATATGTGGTGTATCAAACGTTAATGGTTCGAACCCTGAAGTGTTAAAGTTTTTTTAATCAAATGTAAAGTTAAAAACTAGTTGTTAAATATGTGGTGGTGTATCAAACGTTAATGGTTCGAACCCTCTGAAGTGTTAAAGTTTTTTTAAAAACTACTTGTTAAATACGTAGTGCTGGTTTAAACGTTAATGGTTCGAACCTCAGTATGTTAAAGTTTTTTTTAATCAAATGTAAATTCAAAACTAGTTGTTAAAGCCATGGTTAATGTAATTAACATGTTGAACATGTATGTTTTAAAATCATACGTCATAGAAAATGGTGTCATCTGTTTACAAAAGTTTGTGTATCAATCGTTAATGGTCTGAGCCTCAGTATGTTAAATTTTTAATCAGCCATAACTTTAAAAGTAGTTGTTAAAACCGTGGTTAATGTAATTAATAAAGAAAATGTTGGTTTGACAGCCATATTGAATCGCTTTAGGTAATTGTTTTTCGTGTTTGTTTTCTAGTTTATAAAAGTATGAGAGTGATAAATATATGTTCTTTTATCCTTTTTCATCTTGTTTATTAAATGTTTAATCATACAAGATGGCGGTACGTAATTGTTATTTTTGTTTGTGAACTAGTTTATAATGAATGAGAGTGATAAATATATGTCTTTATCCTTTTTCATCTTGTTTATTAAATCATACGTCATAGCATACAAAATGGTTTTATGTAATTGCTATTTTTGTTTGTGAATTAGTTTATAAGTATGAGAGTGATAAATATGTTTTTTATCCTTTTTCATCTTGTTTATTAAATGTTTTTATCCTTATTCAACTTTTTTAATCAACAGGTCTTATCCTACATTTTACACCATCATTAATTCATCTTAATCAACCTTTACAGCTATATACAAAACCTCAAAGAAAAATATGTTTTCGAAAAAACAACCTTGTACACAACAACTTTAATTTAACTAGCACTAACTCTGAAGCCATACTGGTTTTGACAGCCATATTGAATCGCTTTAGGTAATTGTTTTTCGTGTTTGCTTAGTTTATAAAAGTATGAGAAGTGATAAATATATGTCTTTTTATCCTTTTTCATCTTGTTTATTAAATGTTTAATCATACAAAATGGCGCTTACGTGAGTGTTTTTTTGTTTGTGAACTAAATTATAATGAATGAGAGTGATAAATATATTTTTTTATCCTTTTTCATCTTCTTTATTAAATGTTTTATCCTTATTCAACTTTTAATCAACAGGTCTTATCCTACATTTACACCATCATTAATTCATCTTTAATCAACCTTTACAGCTATATACAAACTTCTAACCCATCTTTCAATTGTCGCCGTAGCCTAGTGGTTAAAGCCTTGGCTCGGTAATTGTCAATGGCTGTAAAGTTCGGATCTCAACCAAGTTTTTTAAATACATAAAAACTTTAGGACGCCATGATGGGACGCCATGTTGGAAATTCAAATCGACCGCCGGAAACATCCGCCATGATGGAAATCAACTCCAACAAACAACAGCCTAATGAGGTGAGAGGCCGTATTTTCCATTGACGTCAACAGCCTGTTGACAACAACAGCCTAATGAGGTGAGACGCCGTATTTTCCATTGACGTCAACAGCCTGTTGACAAACAACAGCCTGATGAGGTGAGAGGCTAATTAGGGAACCTGCCTGATGAGGTGAGAGGTAGGTGAGAGGTTGTTAGCTAATTAGGCTTTTGCCTAATTATAGCCGCGGGGTTTGAAGTTGTCCTCATTCTACTTCTGTTGCAAAATATTTAAATAATTAAATAAAAACGTATTTTTTTTCACACATCTTAAAACGTACCTAACTGATTAGCTCCAACTATTTGTATTAAAAATATACCTATTTTTTTGTTACCATATTAAGTGAGGGAGAATACAAAGAGTACTTCGAAGGGGACATTTTAATTTTTTGTGTTCAATCCTCTCCTACAAGGATGCTCAATAATCAAAGTTGAGAGGGACAAAGAAGTATAATTTTTAAAAATAATTATTTTAAAGAAAAGTTTTGATCTGGAGAAAATACGTCACTTAAAAATATAAAATAGTTATGAAGCAAAAGCTATTGTAAATTATATTGGGATTAAATGTTTTTTTTATAAAATATTTCGTATATGATATTTGGAGTTTTGTGATCAATCCCTTCTTTACAACCGGGTAAATTACAAAAAGAACTCAAAACGAGGAGAAAATACTCAGAGCTTTGGTGAAATCTGTGGGGTGTAATGTTTTTATAAGTAGGTTAATTGTTAAATTTCATTTTATCGTTATGTTAATATGTTTCGTCATTTTTTATACTGTGGTGTTTCACGTTTTTTTTACATGTTTGGTCAATGTTTAATCCTCCAGTAGACCTGTAAATCGTAGTAAGCTAAAATACATTAATGAACGCTTATCTCACAATATTTAGTGTTGAGGATCAGATAAATGCGGATAAATGTCATTAAAGTGAAATAAAATGTTGACTTCGAAAATTTTGATAAATAAACAAGTTCAATATTAAATTGAAGTAGTGAACTATTCTGGCCAAATTCGAAGGCACATCTTTAGATTCAGTTTTTTGGGCTCTATTCGAATATAGAAACAAAAATTTTAATTCGATAATACAGGGTGTTGTTTTGCAAGTTAACGAATTCGTAAATATTTTGTAAAGCTGAACCTGGATTTTCTTTCTTCATGAATATTTTATTATGAAATATGTGTAGCCTAAATTAAAAAAATATATAGGGCGGATCATAAGTTATAAGTCATTAAAGAAATGGACCAAATACATAAAGCACTCTGTATTTCGGTTATAAAGAACGCTAGATCAATCATATGGAGGTACTTTAGAATCACCGTGATGCCTCTACCTGCAGTTAACGTATGCCCGTTTCCCAATGAAACACCCTGTAGGTATTAAGTAATGTATAAAAAGTGCGTTAATTCTCAACCTCGCTTCGCTCATGTAAATTAACTTCGCCTCATAATTAACAAAGCACTTTAGTTCCTTGTTACATAACATACTATTTTTCTTGAGTTATAACTTTATTAAACGTCTAATAACACAATCGACACGTTCAGTATCAACATTTTGATGCGCAAATGCTTCATACTATTTTTTCTTAAGAACTTGACGTATGTGTCCTAATTTAGCATGAAACAGTGAAAATTGGCAAAATAAGTGGTAAAGTCTGTCAAATTTTTCAACCATGTATTTTATATGCTAACGTTCGACATTTTGTGTAATAAGCCAGAAATTCTTATAATCGTTTTCCCAAAATAAATTGCATGTGATTTTTAAAAGTTTTTAAAGCTCTTGACGCCATTGGTTGGATCAATTTACTGAAGCTCGTACAATTCAATTGTATTTAACTAGATCACTTAATTCAAGTTTAATCATTGATTAAAGACATTTTGTTGCTAGGGTTTACCTTTGAAACGATTGTATTTAATCAATTTATTTATTCATATGGTACATTTTTATTATTATATTGTGATGTAAGTGTTATGTATGGTGTCCCAGAAGATCAGTATAAACCTGTGACGAAACCGTGTAATTGTGGATTTGTTTGTCTTGGCAAAGCATTTGCTTCAAGGTTTAGAAACCCACTAAAACCTAACGTGCTAACCATTACCCACCTTAGTATTTATATATGTAATAATATTGATTAAGTGTGTAAACATTATAGAAGGTAAATAAAAAAACATAAACTATAACAGCACATATACTATATTCACGAATGACAGATTTTATTTTAGACCAAACTTTTAAGAAAGTTTCAATATCAAAATCCATTGTCATTAAGTATAAATTTGTAAGAATATACTTTAGTTTTTTTTCTGAACTACACAATATTCAAACGTTCTTGACCTCATCTAGATGTAAGAAATTATAATTTTCAGATATATTTAACCTTTGAAGCTATCAATTGTTGATGGATCAACGAGTAGAAAACCACCATGAACATTTACCACATTTAACCATTCAGCTTTAATTGTGACAGGAAATACTTGAAGTTTTGTTTTGATCGTTCTGTGATATGTAAGCGAATTTTATTTGCATCGTTTGTATTCCTTTCGTAAGCGTCGGGTCTATACCCGAAGGTTATCTGACAATCAATGGTATCTGGACTCGTTCCTGTAAAAACGTAGATCTTTGCGTCTAATTCTTGGCCATTCGTTGCTCCATTCTTGAAAACCACTAGCGTAATGAAGACATCTCCAGGCGCTAATCTGTTTAAAAGACTGTTTCAAAAGGAAGGTGTCGTCACTTTTGCTGGTCTCTTAGTGTTAGTCACTTTCTCACGTGGATTACATTACTATATGATGTTTTAAATTGTATCCTGTAACGAGTAAACATCTGTTTCTTTAAACCAAATATATAGAAACATCTTCAAGTTGAGCTCTTGGTTTTTTATCACACCAATCTAATTGAATATGGAAAATTATTCATTTTTTGTAAATGTCACACCATTTGCTGGTTATTTATTTTAATTTTTTATTAAGTGCAAAAATGTATAAAGTCTCATGGGGCATTTCTATTATTGGTAGGGTACGTAAGAAATCAAAGTTAACTCTGTGTGTTCCTCATGGGTCTTTACTTGGCTTATTTTAATCTATTTTATCTGATCCTCAGAGTTAACGTTCCCCTAAGTTCTTCTGTAGAACATCTATTTTGCCGATGACCTTAAAGTTTTTTCCTTCTTCATGTAAAAGTTATATTCTTTGATAAATGGAAAGTAGCATATCTTTTGGTTACCTACCATTTTTTTATTTTTATTTTTTTTGCATTCACAACAAAGTTTATTTCAAATTTAAAAACTACATTTTAATGTGATCGTTACCTATACTTAATCAATGGGGCTTTTTTTATATATATATATATATGAGATAAGAGAGAGTAATGATATTTATACAAAACCAATAGTTATTTAACATATTTTCGCGTATTTGACTTGAAATTAAAAACTTTACAGTTTTCAGAAGTACTTGTTAAAATACACCAAAATCAAAAAAGTTAAGGATTAAAGAAAATTTGTTGCAAATGTTAATAAGACTGTATATTAATTAGTTTATTAACAAATACCTACTGAATTAAATAAACATCAACACACTTGTATTATGTACTATCGAGATAATAATTATACTGACGTATCGTGGAAAGTAAGCACAAAATTATGTAAACTAGGTTTAGGTATTTTTCCGGTAGTTTCAAACTATTATTTATTTGATATTTGATATTGACAAGTTAAAAATCATTTAAATAAATTCACGTTAGTTTGACATTGAATTCAGTTAACAAATCAACAAAAATTTAAACATAAACTATACCGTTTAAATTTAAACAGGAATTGTACTGGTCTTGAAAAGAACAATTAAAAACAATTGAATGCAATGATTAGTAAAACGGAAGAATCGTTGAGATCGATCATAAAGTATTTATTTAAATTCAAGATAAACGCTCTAATATATTTAAAATTTTAAGTTTCTATAAATTAGGTTTTTGAGGAGTATGAAAGGTTTAGGTTAAAGAATTAATACTACTGTAAAGGATGATTGAAATGGCTTGGAAAATCTAAGGAACTGGAAACAAATGAACAATCTAGGAAGACGTGTTTGTTTGAAATATAAAGCTCATGATAAAGCTCGCTTTTAATCTGAATACAGAAGAAGAATAGTACTTTACTTATTACATCTTTGCTTCTTATACTTTAATTTTTGGAGCTAAATAATCAGGCTCATTCTGGACTACTATATGGTAATAGTAGTTTCATAAAATCTTTTTATTTCTGAATATCATCAAACTTGTGGTGCTCTGGGCTAGATTAGCTGGAGATTTTTCCGGTAAGTTAAAGATGCATAATACGCCCACTTGACGTTCTAAATTTTACACTACAATCAAAATTTTGAGTAGTGTAATGTGGGAATATTACGTTATAATAATTACATTTTCGGAATTTAAATGAATGAATAGATTAAAAGTGGCCCTTATTCGGAACCATGCCGCACTGTTCAACAGACATTTTACTTATTGTTTTGTCGTTTTTTCTTTATAAATGCGTCGCGTGCAGAATGTAGTAGTCGATTTAAATATCCATTGAGTATTTATTTGTTAGATTAAACTGTAAGCTACAATTAAACTAACTTGATGGATATTTCTGTAGTCGTATTTGTCTGTAAATGTCTAGTCAACTGCAACTGTCTTGGTATGGTCATATTTTTTATCGTTTTGTCAAGACTCCAAAACTGCTGACTAAGAGCCGTTTTCTCGTTCATCCCGTTTTGTATGTACTCGGACGGAATTATTTATTTTTCGTAGACGACACTCCGTGAAAAATTACTAAATTGTTTTCGGTCTGTAGCCGTAAATGGCGTCTAAATTAAATAACGAATTGCTGGTGTAAATCCAAATTGATTAAGCAAATATCGGCGGATTTTCAAACAGCTGTCGTTGTGTTTCTTAGAAGACTGCAAGAAAATAAGTAAGGTGCGGCCATTGTGATTTGTATGATTTATATTACTGCGGAAATTCGTTGAAATAACTTCATGTAGGATTCCGATGTTGCTTAGTGGTGCAGGACTCGTGCCTTGAAAATTGGTACTTCCTTCTGACTTAATTTCAAGTAGCTATATTTGTCACGTAGTCGTATAAACTAGTGTAAAAATATGTATAAATTTCTGGTACTAGAACTAAGTTTGTACAGGCCACGCGAGGCATGCAAATATGTGCCTGATAGTCAACTCCTCATTCTGGTCTGAGGGTGTCGTTTGAAAGCTCATGTAAAAAGATGATCTGTTAGCCAGCAAGGGCATTTTTTTCAGATTTTGTTCTGCATCTACCTTCTGCGAATTTATAATGGACCAGTACTACTTTAAAGGTCAACACTTGTTATTCGATTTTTACACCATGTAATTGAACCTAATTATCGCCAGCTATTTTAATACTTTTCAAGAATTATTGTAGATCGAAGGGGATCTGAAAATGCAATGTAGGATTTATTCACATGGCGGCAGATATTTCGTGGTCCACGCTCGTGGTTTTACTTTTCTGGGCTAAACACGATCGTGTTACAGTTATTTTTCTGCGGTTAACTGTATTCTTATAATATACACGTTTGGAAATTTGATAGAAAGTACATTTTTTGTCAATAAAATTTCAAAGATTCTATACTCTGTGGCGGTATGTCTTACGGTTTTGGATCTTTTTTCATCTGCAATCAATATGTTCAGCAAAAAGATGATATATTAATGAATGTCTGAATAAAGGAAGTAAAATTTTTTAATATAAAAAAATTAGGTCATGGTAGCGGGCGTTACAGGCATTAATATACCTTCTTCCAGTCTCGTCTATGTTCTTTACTTCCGATAAATTAACAAAATCACTTTCAACAGTCCATGGTGTAATGGTAAGTCGTGTAAATTGTACCCCAGAGGTGAAAAAGAAATCTTTATGAAAAGTCAAATAAGTAGTACTAGAGGAAGAATGTAACTTCAAAGGCATTCGAGAAAGGAATACTTTAATTCAACAAATCATAAACGTTTTAAGCCACCAATTTGTCTCTCATTGTCATTGTTTTGTTATACGGGATAGTTATTAATTTACCCATGTATTTATTTTTCAATCAGTTGTCGAATTATGTTACTGATCAACTAGGAAACCATTAAGATATTAAAAGTAATTTATACCAAAGTTTAAATCACCGTATTCGCACCCTTCAGGAGAAGATTGTAACAATTCTTTAATTTTATAAAAATTTTAACCTATTTTAAATACGCTGCAATTTCAAATAAATTTTGAAATTACATTTTTTTATAAATTTATTTGTTTAGTTTGGATTTAAAATTTTAGGATTGGGGCAATTTTATTTCAAAATTTGTTAAATTGCAGCACATCGAAGATAGGGTTAAGTAATTAAACTGTACAATCCTTTCCTGAAGGTAGCATACGATCTAAACTTTTGTATAGGTAATTTTTTTTTCGAAAATAGAACATTTTAACAAATAAACGCGACAAAGTTACATACACTCCGAAATAAATTATTAAAAATTCTTTAAAATCGTTAATTTTGAATAAAATTTCTCCTAAACCCAAATTTACTTGGATTGATTGGAAACATCATTTCTTATTTATTTATTCGCATGGTACATTTTCATTATTGTATTGTAATGTAAGTATTATGTATGCGCTCTAGAAAATCGCGTATATAAATCTGTATAGTGTGGTGACGAAACTGGGTGCAATTGTGGATTGGTTCGTATTGGCAAAGTATTTGCTTCAAGCTTTAGGAAAACCACTAAAACTTAACATGTCAATCCTTACCCAAATTAAGTATTTATATGTGTAACATTATTGATTAAGTGTGTAAACATTATCGACGGTGTTGCTGGGGGAAACTTTCAAAACGCTTGTTTTAACATCTAGGTGTCTGCTTCCAGACCGTAAAGACTTTTTCTTCAATTGACAAACTGTGCTGATTCCATCCTCGCCACCCTTGTGACTGTTTCATGTCACCGTTTCGCTCACCATACAGGAATGCCGTCGATACGTCGAATTGTGTCAGAGGTATTTTCACTTTTTTGCAGCCATGCTAAGAATTGAACGGATTGTTCTCATCTTAGCAACTGACAAAAGGTTTTGCTATAGCCAATTCCTTGACGCTGACTGAATCCTTAACGACTAGTCTCTCCTTATATTTGTCGATGCGTTGCTTATCGGGATTTTTCTGAATCTCAGTTCATGGCTTCCTTCCATTTAGCTGAATCTTTCTTATTTTAGAGAGCATCTTCAAAGTTTTCAGGATCTTCTGTCTCTTGATTTACAAACTTTCTCCCATTACCATAGTGTAATCTTTCAAGATATTTAGTTTCTTGAGAGTTGATTGATCTCTCAGGATTCTTGGTTTATCCCAATTGCTCTTCCGAGTTAGGCTTGGAATTTTCTTCAATGTTGATTGGTGACTCCATCATCATTGTCTTCTGTCTTTAGTCTTTACTTCATCGTCATTTTTTCATTTTTTAATCTGATTCGATGCTTGTCACTGATAGTTTGACTCTCTGCTGTACCATTATATTTTTTCTTGGAACTGAACATCTCTAGACAGAATTACCTTTGTGATTGCTTGAAATATAGATTCGATAACGCTCATCCCCTACTCATATCAGGCAAGGAATATTTTTTCTGCTTTCTTGTCCATCTTCTTCTTCTTCTCTCGGTTGGTATGTGGACATAGCAGGAAGAACCTATGATTCGCAGATGCTTGATTCTTGTCTTCTTTTCACTCCATAACTCCAATGGGCTTATTGCATTTTGACGATTTTTCTGTTCTGCTGAGAATGTAAATGGCTGATGTCACTAGCTCTGCCAATATTGCATCGGCAAATTCAACTTCACAGTTTGAGTACTTGAAAGTCATTGTCATCTCTCTACAATTGTTCAATTTTTCACGCTCACTGCCGCCATTTTGTTGCGGTGTATGGTGCTGTGAGTCTTGTATAATTTCATTTATACAACATATACCTGACTCCTTCACAATCGAATTGTCCTCTATCGTCACTAAGAATTTCCTGGAATGTTACGCCCCCAGTGTTTTTGCATGTGCCAAAACATTGTTTCAACACAGTCTTAACCTGATTTTGTTTTTATTACGGAACCATAACGATACTTTGTATAACTGTCTTTGAATACAACTAGAAATCGTTTCCTTGCTAAATGATTCGCAAATGGGCCTATAACTCCTCTGGAAACAGTTCTCCAAGTTTCGTTGCTTTCATTCTAGTGCCGTACGTAGACGATGTGCTTTTCCAAAATACACGTTTACACATTTCTTTCAAATTTGACAGTGGATGCTTTTAACTCTTCTTGAGCATCTCTCTTTGTCGCATGTTTTAAGTGTCCCCATCTCTCAAAACATGTTGTTGCAGTGTTGAATTCTGTACTTCAGAAGTTGGACTGTTTGTAATTTTTCAGGAAATACTGGTTCAATGGCTGCCTTGTACAAAGTCCCACTTTTTCTCGACTTCCACACAGTACTATTTTTCTTATTTGCTTCCAACCAGCAGTTAGTTGCTGGTTAAGTGGAATTTCTGGTTATTTTCTATTTCTGTCTTGGCTGCTAACACAGATGATAAATTTTTGAAATTTTCAAGAGCAGGCAGACATCAGTCAAAGTCAACTTTAAAGTGTTATCTGAAGAATAGAATTTATAGTTCTTTTCCCAATGGCATGAGAGCTTTTTACCAACTGCCTTGATAACATAGAGACTTTGAAACCTTGAACTAGACAAATCATCTGGACTATTCATTTGTTACATGCCTTGTAGTCTACTTTGTCGATCCAAGATCCATCCTAATGTATTGGTCTCAGCTGAATAACATCTTCACTATAGTACATATACCCATTTTTGCACAGTTACCCAAATATCTTTGTGTAGTAGTTGCAAGTATTGTTTTCTTTTTTATCTGAATAATTTTCCATGAGACTTGATTTTCCATTTTTCGTAACAAAGCCTCTCCTGTTAAAAACTAATTCGTGAATTTCTGAAATTTCTGTAATAATTGAAAACTAACTCTTCAAAAGTTTTTTCTTCAGTTTTCGTCAATAGAATCCAACTTGGATCTAAAATTTCGAAACTATCAAATTGTAAAACTTCTTACACACCGTGTATCTAAGTCTGGAGTTCATTGGCCTTGGACTTCAAAACTGTTGTTAAGTCTATTCCATACATTTCTCAATTTTGGCGTGGTAAAAAACATTTTCTCTTAATCCAACTGAAAGTGAAAAGTAATTTGAAATAAGATATTTTAAACAGTTGACTTTGAATGTTGTTTCAAATTATCTAACGTGTTTCCCATACCCATGCCGCTTATTATCCATTATCTTTCTGATAACCGCATCTGTTACGGAACTGATACTCATGGATTTGGTACTATTGCCTTTACGGAATGAACTTACTTGCCTGTTTATACTTTAATTTCATCATCTGTCGGATGATCTGTCAGGTGACTCAGGCTTTACAACTGCTGTCAATTGCAGCTAGGGCACCTCGTGTAATAAAACTGAGTTCCGCACTTCCTCTTCCCAAATTGGCCAATCCGCCACGCCAGTAAGGGTTTTATGTACTTCGTTGCCTTATTTTTATAAAACAAAGATTGAGGCTAGACTTCACAGGCAACCATTACGACGCGAAATCCAAACACTTTATTCTTTCGCGAACCTTTTGGATCATTCTCACTTTAACGATTCCTGAACTGGCCCCATAACCCGTTATAGTTTTCACCACAGAGCCGTTGAGTTGGCTTATTTCATGACCGATATTATGTTTAAGGCCGCCGCAGTTACGCTATCAATAAAGGGGGTCATAACTTCCTTGGGACATTATAGATTCGATAATTCCTCTATCTTTCACAAGTAAAAATAAAATAAAAATGCTAGTATACATATATCTGTATATATTTATGGAAATGAAAACCAAATTATATTTTATTTATCGCGTCATTACAAATAATAAAATGTAAAATTTTCCGTTTTAAAATTTAACAATATATATTTGAACTGTTTGAAAATAAAATTAGGCCTATGTACCAATGGGAATCTAGTGATCTTATAATTCCCTTTGATACATAAATAATTATTATATTGAAGAATGCAGAATAATAATTAATTTTTGTAAAATACATTAATATATTAGTTTCAGTTGCATTTAATTTTAATTATGAGTATTTAACCACCTTGAAAAATGTATTAAATTATTGTTCATAATAATATTCTAAATATTCATCATGCAGATATTGGTAAGGTATCTCTGAAGAAATTAATTAACATCACTAAGATTTGTTAAGAAAATTCGTGTATTGTTGCATATGTTGTAAATATCGCTCGCCCCATTTATGAATAAACACACTTATTTAATAATAAAATGGACTGTATGAATAAAGCGAAACGTATTTGTCAACTTTACATTAAAAATTCAATTCATTTACTGTTTACGTACTTTTTTTCCAAACATAATCATACAAACTAGAGAATATCACATAATTTGAATGAATAATTAAAAAATTGTTTTGCTTGTAAGACAATTCTTGTACGTAATTGTGGTCATAGTATCATATATTATTGTTATTTTTTTTGTTTTTTCAAATTGAGGATCAGCAAATAAGCAAAATATTGCTTTTGTTTTATTGAAAATATTCATTTGGAGTTGTTCTGTGCTTTGTATCGGGCAGTTATATATCATTTTCTCGCAAAATGTAATTTTAAACCTTTATTGTTGATGGGCATTTGATTTCACCATGGAAATCACATAAATATATCAGTGGAGCCTTAATTCTGGATTTTTCTTTTGACACTAATAATCCATTTTTCTTTAACATGCATTCCTTAATTGTGTTCAGTTGCTCAACACAATCTTCTAACATGGTTCCTCTTGCATTACCTCAGTTTGGATTTAATTTGAGGCTCCTACCACTTGTTCGATGAACATTCCATCTGATTTTTGGCAATGAGCCGGTGCATATAATTTTGAAGCCGTAACGCGACGGAAGTGTCAAAGAACACATCACTTTGACTTCGCTGAGTGGTTTATCCGCTTAAAGACAAACCGATGCAAATCGGTTTTAAAATTTTACAACGGATTTGCCTTTCGGTAAAAATACTTTAATCAATGAGATTTTGGTTGAAACTTCTTTTGCTCTATGGACAAATTCTTCTAGGAATTCCTTTTTGTCTGTGGTACTTTATGCTGGGTGTGTAGAAGAACTGCCAAAATCTTTCGTAGTAATACATTTACATTAGAAACACAAAATTTTGGCTTCTTCCAAATATCACTCAGACTTCAGTCGGTGAAGGAGAAGCATTTTTTATGTGTCCATATTAAAAGCTAAAGCATGTTTGCAGCCACCTGAAAATTCAAAGAAACTGTTTTAAAATGAACTACTCTGCATGACAATAACTAAATTAGTTATTAATCATCTGGAGAATTTAAAATAAATTAAAAAACATGTAGGAGAAAGTTAAACCTCAACATTACAATAACAAATAAAATAAATATGTACTCTTTACACAATAGCTGGCATGTTGCATCTAAAATTTGTTCAGATGCTTCAGTTTACATTTACACATGTTGTAGTTTTTATTTGTTATTTTATGCTCCGGACATATTTGACATACAAACACAGTGCATATATCCACAAACAAAAATTAGGTAAACAACTTTTTTGTGAAGAAATCTATAAAGTAACTAACCTTTAGCTTTCAACTCTTTAATTTCAGCAGCATTATAAAAGTGATTCGAAGCTGAATATTGCATAAGCATATATGCAGCGATGGTGAGGTAACTTGTCACTTTGGGCTTTGACATATTCATCGCCACTATAAGCAAGATTTTCGAATTTTTCAAATTGTTTAAACTATTTTTTGATCCGATAAGGAATTACTGAAATAAAGCAATCACGTGACCAATGTCAATTTTACAAAAAAGTTGAGGGAGAAAAGTTGTTGGAAATTCTATTGTCTATAGCTTTTGTTTGAATAATTTTAAACGCAATTTTATTTTTCGCTTATCGTATGATGTGGAGTTCTGCGGCAAACGCTGTTTCTATTATGAAAGTACAGATAAGTTTATAATCGTAAGTATTGGTTTTTAAATGAAACATATTCGGGACTGTTCAACCCGGTATCTTTAGTATTATAACACTTATCACTGACCTCAATCTATATTAAATCATTTATATTCGGATTATTATTATTATTATAGTATATTCCAATTGTACTATTTATTGTAACGGGTGTTGTTTAAATCCCGCAGGCCGCATCGAAGTTGTCGTTGACTTTGGTGATCGTGAACATGCTTAGCTTACAATTACACTTATTTGACAGATTTTGACTTCAATCAAATTTCCATTATTGTAGCGCTGTGAAGGTTTAAAATCACTTAATTCCATGTAACAGAAAAAACATCACTTTACTACACTGAAAAAATACGGTGCGTTGAAGGTTCGTTTGGATGATAGAATTTTATGTCGATGTCACAGAAACACAAAACGTAACAAAAACATAAACGTGTACGCTTTTTCCATTTAGTTTTAAGTTTATTATCTTCACAATTACCAAAGGCACTTAACGATAGCATTAAACATCGATTTGAGTATAAAATGGTTTGTAATTACAGCCTGCAACTCATTAAAGTTAAAGCAGTTGATTTTTTTTTAACAAAGTAAAACATGTTTATGACATTTTTAATGACAAAAAAGTTATAGTAATAATTTTTTCTTTGCTAATATCTTGTTGAAATTTGAAGCAGCTGTGGAAATAAGGAGTGGAAAAATTTCAGAAAATTTAATTTAATTTATCTTAAACATCAGTCGGTTATCAGATAAACAAATGAAAATTTCAAAGAAGTTATTATGAACGGTAAACAACAAGCTGTACAAATTGAATACATTATAATTTTTAGAATATATTCGATACCATATTCAAAAATTCCCAGGATATATACTTAAGCTGCAACCATATGTAAAACTTCTTGTTCTTATAGGTTTTTGAAAAAGTGATTCTGATAAAAAGTTCTGCATGGTTCAAAACGTAAAATGCAACCATTAGATGCGATATGGTATTATTTTATGGGACAGATCGAATAACTGCGATCGGGTTTTTTGTGTTACAAAAAAAGAGCAATACGTTGCATTTTCAATATGCCTATTAAACAGTCATGTAAGCCAGTATTTACTACATGAATATTAACTCTACGATCGATTTATATTTATGAATTAAAATTTGTAAAACTAATATTGACAGTTTTCCATGTCAAACAACTACCACAGCTACAACACAAGATCGAGATGGAACAGATCTGAATACCTTACCAATCATATCCTTTGCTTTCTATGAATTAAAACCATACTATAAATGCAGTATTCTTGTACAATAACCTCCTTATCAGAATAACAAGGAATATGCCCTCAAAGTATATCTGGTTAAGTCCGCGCTACAAAGTAATGCATTTTACTTTACTCTGTTACCGAATACCTGCAACATGAATTTTAATTTGTATACTGACGTTTTCTATACTGTAAATCTGGTCATTGAAAATAAACGTTATTATTATTATTATGTATTATCACTTTTGCCGTATACAAGGTTTGTCAAAAATATTAATTTTGCTCAAGAGTAAAGTACCATCATTGTGTGCAATACAGAAGAATGTTATAATGAAAAGTTGTTTTGAATTAAAAAGTTATATTCAAATATGAAATTACAGTAATTTAGCAGAAAATTTAAGTTTGGTGATTATTTGACTAATCATTCCGTATCAAAAATATTTGATCAAAAGAACAATAAAATGTTTACATCAAAGAGAAGATGGATATGTCGAAGATTTAGTAGATTGAATTAAAATTTAATTATGTTTGTTAATATGTGATGTTTGTTTACTAAATATTCTTTTGGATTTTTCCTAGTTCTAAAAAATAAACCATTATTATGCATTCATTACCTACGTATTTAAATTGCAAGATTGTTAAAAAATTAACAAATGAAAAGGTTATCATTTTTTAACAGATAAGAGGGATAAATTCAGTATTGAAATTTATAACTGCAAATATTTATAATGTAAAACGTAAATAATCACCAAAACCTGAATGTTTCATGCTAAATGGTTGTAATTTCATCTTTGGATATAACATTCTTATGTATTGTAAAAAATAATAGTACTTTGCAATTAAGCTTAAAAAAATTGATATCTGATAAGTTGTATTTTGAGATTTACGGACCATGATTTTATCTTTCACGGAGAACTTCTTGCCCTAAAGGCCTACACAATAATGCGTCGATGTACGTTAACATAGTTTTTATATCAACACGTATAGACTTGTATGTCAGTTTTTCTCTAACATGTCTAAAAGTGAGGTAAATTTACTTTCCAGTGGCCTGCGTTTGAATTATAAGCAAAAGACTCGTGAAATAAATATTTAAACTCTAAGAGATTTAAAGTAAAATGTTACTCTGGTGACCATCACAGGTGAGCCTCTCACAACATATTCTTAATTTTTACTACAATTAACTTTTTTTAATTAAATTTTTTCTTTCCGCCAGAGAACTTCGTTTAGAAGTAAACCACTTTAGTCTCTTGTTACATAATTAGAAAAAATCTAACAATTGAACTTCTACCAGTGTGTGGATAATTTGTAATATAAACATTTTGTTTATTGCTGTTCGAATTTTTAGACGTTTTCAGTATCAATGTAAATAAATATAGAGCTTTAATTATTGAAAGAAAATATGCAAATGTTTCGGCCACCATGAAGGCGATGTCAAACGTACTAAAAATTGCAACAGCTAGAAGAGTGTGCCAAGAGAGCAAATTTAATTAATGTTGTTTTTTATTCACATATTTCTTTCAAGTGATTCGTATCGCACCCTTCAAACCTGAATATGCTTCGTAAATTTACCTTGAATCACGTAGTAATTTGAAGTTACAAATAATTACTATCAATTGAAACAACAAACAAAACATGCACCATGCGTATCTTGAATACTGTGAGCTATGTAATGGAATTCTAATATTAAAATCTTGTTTTGTTCACTTCCAGCAACTATGTAAAACGCCTATAATATCATCAGTTTACTATGTGAAAATAATAATTTATGGAGTAGTTTTAATTATTTGTTTGCCCTATGGCTTGATGTATTAGGAAGATTAGAAACGAAACGCGTTTAAAAACCGTTACCGTCCAAATATGTTTCCCCAACGTTATGCCTTTTTTTCCTATTTTAATTCGTTGCTAATTATCCTTCAAAATCGAATGCCCTTTGAGAAAATAAAATCGGAAAGATTTATTAAGCGTTTAAAGGGAAAGACAGCTTGATGTACCCGTTCCGCGGTTTATTAGTAGGTATATGGAATTTTCACAGAAATATAATAGTGATGAAGATTTGAATATTTGAGCACATTTGGTATCCATTATTTAAATTAATTTGGTTGTTCGTTTTAAAGAAGTCCGTTATAATGGTGTGTCTACGTTTTCTTCAAAAAATTACTTTGATGCAGTTGAAGTATTCAAATTCCATTATTTTTTTTATTATGCGTTTACTTAATTTTTTGCTAATATTTTCGTCATTAATCAATTTTTTTATAACCTTCTTAAATTTGATAAGATAAAAGTCGTTTGCTTTATAACTTTGTTAATTATATTTAAAGCCGATTCTGACCCGCACATGTACTTCAAAATTTATTCTTTTCAGTCTCGAGGTATATTTGTGTGCTTAGAGTTTGGACATGCTCTACCACGTAAAACACTTTATTAGTCCTATTTATTATATGAATGAACGAAAAAATTAGAATAATTATTGAAACAGCTTGAGTACAATTAAAAACATAAATAATTATTTCATGTTAATGCTATGGTTCTATGCTTACAAAAAATTTTTTGTAAAACGTACACAATCAAGCGAATATAAAACAACTGACACTCTAATGTTTAATAATAATTTATCTATTCTAGAATACCTACAATTTTAAATACCACAGAATAGTTACTACTTAAAACACCGTGCGAGAACACTCTCGCACTCGTTACGGAATGAGCATTGGTACGACCATTTCGTGCTATTAACAACATAACGCGTTGTGCTTGGGGACAATAATTACTAAAAATGCTTAATTGTAGTAATGTAGGGTATACATTACACAATTTAATTTTTTAAGTTCTAGTAATAACTCATTTTTAAAAGCATACAAACACAGAATTTGTTTTAGTTATTGTCAGATTTACGTTCGCAGATGGAAGTATCGCAATCTACATACTACAAAACCCATGCTTTTCCGTGAATGACGAAGGTTAAACAAACATCTTTGTCACCACGATTTTAAACTGCACATTTAATGTCTTAAAATTTAGTCGAAGTTCATCTTATTACTGATGTTGTGGTTAAAACAAAAATATCGAGCAAAAAGAATAGTGAGACTACAAATAGAGATAAACTTCCTTTAGTACACACAAGAGTGAATTACTAAATCATTAAATGTCGGTGTCTTTGTTTTTATAATAAAATTACTGTAGAAATACAAAATTTGTCTTTAAAAAATTTGAAACTTTGTCAACTTTATTATAAAACAAAACTTGTTAAGAAATGCCTATTATACAATTATGGACTATTTTGATGATAAAAATTCATGGGATTAGACTATTTTAAATAATATTACTTTTGTAATTACAATTTCTTGTATTGTTTATACAAGTATACGTCAAAAAGTGATATTATTATTATTATTATTATTACAAAATAAGAAATGTTTTTTAAGTCATCGGGAACTGAAAATTGCCTTGTTTGTTATGAAAGCCAAAAATTGTTGTTGGAGAGGTAGTCTCATAATTTCATTCAACATGGTAATAAACGGATGAAGGTATTAGATGAA
This sequence comes from Abscondita cerata, assembly GCA_030710515.1. Taxonomy (NCBI): domain Eukaryota; kingdom Metazoa; phylum Arthropoda; class Insecta; order Coleoptera; family Lampyridae; genus Abscondita; species Abscondita cerata. Next base: position 61,116 of record JALBCR010003916.1, on the reverse strand, counting down.
GCATCTATGAAATATAAAGACCCAAGTAAATTGGAGCAGAAAACGATGATAATGTTAAAGCAGCTACACCACACACATCTACTGACATGTCCAACACTTGTGTGGGCATAAACCCGAAACTGATAAAACACAATAGTATAATAGTATTGTTAGGCGGCAGCACTGGGTAATGTTATACTTCGAGAGTAAAATTTTGAAAGGAATAAATCTTCAAAATAACTTGAAGAATCTTCAAAAAAAGTTTGTCATAATGAAATCGTGTTGAAGTATGCCCATAGGACTTACACCATTAACAAAAGTAACAATTCTACGGAATGTTACTAGTAATTATCCTAATCCGTTTATATTAGTTATAGGACTGTTGAAAGAAAAAATTGAGAGTTAACTGTATTTGCTACACTTTCAAACTAGACTAGTTATGTCCCCTAAACCAGGCTAAACGCAGGCATTTTAAAAATTATTATTACTCTTGGTTGCAGACTTTCAAAATTTAGCAGGTGGTTTCCTTCGAGTATACAGCCATTATGTTCACTTTACGGAATACAAATATTCTTCTTCAATTTATGAAAACATAATCCATAACTTGGGGATATGTATCACAGAGTTATTTTAAGAATTACAGAGTTCTGTTTTGTTTTATTTTAGCTTATTTTATTTAAAGAAACATTCGCGTTTTCTACAGATTTCAAATAAATTTATTCTTTTTCAATTTGTCGTTGAAGATTTTGTCGGTGAGTTGGTTTTTATTATTTCGGAGGTGTGCATGAATTGAACGTTGAGAAAATGAGGTTGACGATTTATCTATTGCTGAGTTGTGTCAATCCTACAATCTCTGGATATAATTATTTTTTCTGTTAAATATTGATAAGTCAATACCTACTGCGACTACCAGTTTAGCAATCCTTTATAAAATTGAAGTATTTCAAAAGCCTCTATTTAGGAACATAATTACTAGCACCCAAGTAGCTATGCAATATTGGACTGATGTTGGTTCAGTATTTCTATATTGTGCAATATTACAGTTCAATCTCGAGCAATATATGAATGACACATAGTGCACATCGTACAAATATATTGTGGTGTTATATTGCCCACATCAAAGAAAATTTTAGTGCCTATGCTGCCACGTACGCGCAAGATTTATAGTTTAGAAAATTAAGAGTGCTAAAGGAGTGTTTGTCATATAAGGTTACGAATAAACCTGCTGACTACCGTTTTCAAGTCGTACGGCAAATCTGGAACAACAAAATATAAACACCAAATAATCTAAAATGACAGATAAGAGCTGCGGGGTTCACCAGGTAGCGCCAATTGGTTCATGCTGGACACCTATTTATGATCACAAATGAAACTAATCATATAATTGTTTACATTGGTTCTACATATCTAACATTGGGTCTATATTTAACCTGTATATTGAACAAATTTAGTAATTCTACATTCAGCCAATATTGGCTGAATATATTTTATACAATATCGGCGTTGTCTTGTTTGGTGATATCGGTCCAATGGGCAATTTATGGATTGGAGGTCAAGCAAAAGTGAAAAGTCTTTCTCTGAATGAAACTGTTGTAGCTTACTTTAGTGCACGGTTAAAGAAAAATGCAGTTATCCACTTTATCGAAAGTTTATTCTATCCTGCGAGCAACCATATCAACATAAAAGCAAGAATTGATTCTGCATATTATGATGCATTATTTCACCTCAAGTATTTCCTTAAATAAAAATAAATTATTATTAACACACAAACGTATGGGACAATGCTTCATACCTGCCTACATTTCGGCATCGCTATCAGATTGCTACACAATAAACTTTTTTTATTTCTAGGGTCCAATGCTTCCGGAGAAAGAATTTGATGATTTACCACCTTATTTATGCATCACCATCTGGAATTAGGATTTAAAGCTCAATAATAAGCAATAATTTTTAATCATATACTTACCAACATTAACTTCTCGTACAGAAGTAAATTTAAACGTTTGTATGTAAAATAATCTAAAAAACTAGTCCTCAAATTAAACACTATTATCTGTGTTATTGTTAATTAATAAATTCAAAAGTCAGTTGATTACAACTACAAATAATAGGTAAATTAACTTAAATAGAGAATTAAATATCACTTGTGTAAATTGTTTAACGTTTTTATATTGATCCACACTTCCTGTCGTATAAAAGTATAGTTTTTCAACACGTTTGAGTGGGTCTATTCCGCACTCATGGGATTCCTGTGCGGAATATGCCATACTCCAAACTTGTTAAATAATATACTCATTCTATAATATCAGTTTGTCAAAAGTCTAAAGACATTTAACTTCATTAAAATAAAGAGATAACAATAGAAAATTAACAAAATCTGTGTTTAGTTTCTGATGTGGATGTTTTTCAAATTGTTGGGTTGGACTGGTAAATAGCCATCATTCAAAGAAACATTTTTTCCAGGAAACAAAACTGTTTGCGAAAAGCATGTAAGTGGTTACTAGTAGTAGTCATCACTCTATATTCCAAATTGTTTGAAGGGTTGCAGTATCTTCGTTAGCTAATCATTGATTGAGATTGATGATGTTGAGAATCGGTCTCTGTTGCCGTAAGTTGAGTTGTTGGTAAATAACTGAAAAACTGCTAAGTTTAAGGTTCTTGATCGATATGAATGTAATTTTAATCTTCCTTCTCAAGGTATTATCCTCGCTCGATCATTTCTGAATATTTGCATTTTATTTTTGAATACCAGTTTCTAATGCACTAATTCTTGTACCATTTTGTTAATTTTTAAATTTTCAATTGTTTCAAGCCCTATTCGGTAATTAATTCATCAATTTTTTTGCCAATTTTGGTGTTAAATTGATATATGTATTCAAAAATATATTGCTTAAGTATTTCAGATACTTTTGCTCAATGGTTCATAGACGAATTGAATAACTTCATTTGTTTTGCTCACATCATATAAAACTTTGAACTCTTTACTGTGGTGATTATTATCTTCTACCCAACTTTCATCAACTATTTGTGTTAAAAGTTTACTTCAAGGCTTAAATGAAGAAGTCCTATATTACATACTTTTTCTAATCCGACAATAACATATTTTAGATTAACCTTTATTCAGAATCTGGAACGATTCAAAAGCAACAAATTGTTTTAAATAGGTTACATTTGGCGAAGAAATGTTACCATAATTTTCATATCATTTTAAAGTAAGCTGTTTAAATGCACTGTGCTTTCTTCCGATTTAGGTTTTGATATACCTCACTTCCAGTAGCAATCCCATTTGCAGTTTGAGAAACGAGGCATAAACCAAACTTTCCTAGCTCTTTTTCTCTAAGTACTTTTTACTTAAGGATGAAGGGTTTTAGCCCGGCTTTAGGAAGTAACTTCCAAAAAATAGTTGCTCTTGTCTGCTCTGACCAAGATGTTATAGAAGCTGAAGCTACGTTGTAGTTTAGGTGGTAGTGGACTTCTGTGGACTGAATGAAACAGCATTACTAAAGAACAAATCTCTTTTTGAAACAATATTTTTACACAAGATGTAAGTTTAAAACAGTGGCATGAAATGGATTTTCGAAATTTACACCACAACATTGCCAGGTAGTATTGAGTGCTTTAAAAAAGATTTTGAGTGAATGTGTGTGGGACTTTACCGCCTAAAGGGCTGAAAATATAGTTACTAGGATGGAAATAGAAATAAGCAGGTGAATAGCATTGGGGCACCATTTAATAAATTGTCGCATGGTAGGTACTGAAATTCAAAATATTCTAAAGCCATTTAAGAGCAAAATATTTTACCAGTATATTGATCTAAGGTAACATGTGGCACTAACGGATAAATAATGAAGAAAATTAGCAATAACTCGAGAGCTATGAGAAGACTAATGTTGGGGAATCGGGAAAAATAAAAATGGTTCAATAGATAAGGTAAAAGATGTATAGTAGAAAGGATTGTAGTTATGGAGCTGGGCGGGTCCTGTCGCTCGAACTGAAGAAAAATGTGTATCGATAAAATTGTAAACTGTAGACCAAGAACGGGAGAAAGGTTCCTAAAATATGCAGATGATAGTGCAAAACACATTGCATTAAAACAATGGACTAGACTAGATGGACAACGTCCGACAATGAAAAAATTATATCAGATATAGCACTAATTTTGAAGTAACCGGTGATGATAACTTAATAGTTATTATCTTCGCAGTTATTATCCAACCCGCATTTAGAAATATTTATATTGACATTCATAAATGGTACAGCTATGAATAGTTGAATTTTACATTTGGACGTGGCGGTCATGGCAGTATTTGATATTTCCAATAGTAATGGTGTTTATATTGATCTAAACTTGTATTTCGATTAATCGATAAAATAGAAAAGCAGAAAAATGATATTGTGGTATATTTTATTGAATACTTTTATGTAAGTAATCTTAATTTAATTAAAAGTAAACCCAAAATTAACGGAATGTTTCAAGGAAATGTTTCGTTTTTTTTTTGTAATAAATTTGAACTGGATGTCAACTACGATTATTAATCACACGATTAATATCATTTTAATAGTGTGTGCGAGTTTGTTACAGTTAATACCGGGCATTCCAAGTAATTACACGATTATTTGTAAAAGTGGCGTATAAAATTAGGTTCTTCCCTTTAGAATTAACACTCAAATTCATTACGCTAATAAACTGCGTGGTTAAAATGAAAATAAATTACAGTCGGGTTACAATTTACTGTTATTACTTACAACAAGGACAATTTAAATTTGTCGACATTTTTTAAAATAAATTTGATTATCAGATGATGTGGATAGTACATTGACTTTCTTCCGATTACAACGCTGAAGAAATTAATTGAATAATAATGGCAGAAGACTTATAGAAAGTATCGGTGTTGTAAATAAATTAAGTTTTATTATACATCACACGCCCAAAATGACGGTGACAAGGACGACTGGTAGGTATGCAATATGCAGGTGCACTTTGCCAATACGCCGGAGCTAAAATACTGAAGGTAAATTTCTATTAAATCAAAAGACACTTTGTGAAACCTAGCAACTTTCTTACCAATAATTAAGTAATAATGATTATTACAAAAATGAAGACTTTTTTCTTAAGTCCGTGCTGTATCTTGCTGAAGTTACTTACGATCAATCCGGCATCTTTCACTAATTAATTTTTGCTATAGTGAAAGTTGTCGGCAAACATAAATGGTAATAATTAAGTGTTATTGACTTCCAATGTACCTACCAGTACAGATAATTTAATAATTGCTTTCTTCAACTGATTTGCTTTTGATTTAATTGTGGTAACTAGTTGATTTTTATTATGATAACTCAATGTACTTAATTGTAATTTTTTCTAGCTAAAAGGTGTCCTATACAAATATGATATTGAATTTTTTAATTGATGTGTAATTACGATTGATAAAATTTAATCCTAGCAAATTTTTTGTGATTTATATAAAAAATGACCTGATAAAGATTTTACTCCCTGAAAACAGGATAGTTATATTTCTTTAGTCTAAATTATTATACAAAACCGTACAAAAGATTAATTTAATCTTAATTAAATATTTGTGCGGTCGATTAATTCTTAATTTAATTTAATTTGTTTCTTCTTACAAAACTTTGAACGTTTGACGGTGGTTTCGGTCTTGTTCATCATTTTAGAAGAAAATTCTCGATTTGGTAGTCTCATAGAAAAATTCTATGGAAACTGTTAGCTTCAATGAACGCACTAAGTTTTATAAAAGTCGTTCACCTTTCGCTTTTCTTTATCAAAGTTTGTAGTTTGTGTTCAATTATAGTGATTATTTAGAATTATGGGACATAAAACTTCGCAAAGAGGGTGCACGAAAAATTGTTTACATATAGGTTTGTATCGTTTGATTATACGGTTGTTATTGCGAAGTATGGGCGGATGGAGTTGTAGTCTCTGGACAGGATTGTCATATAAGAACATATTCATCATATTTTGTTAAATTATAAATAATATACGAATGTCAGCTTGCTAATATTTGAAGTAGATAATATGCTCATTTAACTTGTAGCACCTAGTGTCCTACATTTTGTTTTCTCACATTTTCTTTACACTATTTTCTTTTCACATGTAAGTCATTTTAATGTATTTATAATTATTATGTAGCAAGTCAGTGAAGTGATTCTTTTATCGGAATGAGCCTGTCAATATTAAACGAGCGGGCGAAGAGCGAGGTGATATTTTGATTGAAAGTATCCGAACATCATTTTTAAGTCAGAATCAATGCAAACGGGCGTATTTTGATAGTGGACAACTTTTTACGATTTTCGGCCATAACCTTTACCTTTAAATAAATTATTTGTTTAGTATTGTTGAAACATTTATTCTGTAATTATTTCTACATCCACAGTTACACTGACTACTGGTTAAATCTAAAAATAAGCTTCACTTTCTACAAATGGCCATCATACTTATTTGTTTACCTTGAAGAATGCATTCGCTTGATTCGATTATGAAGAGTAGCATATTGACATATCTTTAAAATCGGCGTTGTAGAGTAACGACGTATTTAAGACACGGTTTAATAATATTTAACATGTCGTAAGAATGATTGATTCTAAAAATCTCTGGGAAAGAACGCGATCCTTGAGCTATATGTTTGAATTTAAAATGGTATTTCAGATAACGATATTAGATTGTAGATAATTAATTTATTGTCGAACTTTTATTCGATGTATGAAAAAGAGAACACGCAGTATAATTTATGGATGTATGACTTTTATATAACGACATTTAGTATTATAAATCTAAAATGTTGTTACAAAATTTTGTTTAGTAATTTAAAAAATCGGCGGTGGTACTTTACCCAAAATTAATTGTTGTATTGTTTGCTAATCGTAAGAGGTGTTTTATTGACAGCTTCTTATATGACCGTTATCGAATTATGAAATCGTTAATGCAACTGTTTAGTTACATAATCTTTTGTCGTACACTCGAAGCTTAGTTACTCTTGCAAACAGTAATGAGGAGATTGCTTAATACATTCGATTAAGTGTTGAAATTTTTTTAAAATTAATCACTCTCGTCCGGATTGTAAATGCTAAATTTCGTTTCATTTAATAGTTTGGAAACAATAAAAGAAACATTTTTATGTTAATTAATGAGAATTAGACTACTTTATAAACCAATACAAAATAGTAGCAAATCTGAAAGAGTAGGGTTGAAGTGCGTTACAATATATAAATACGTAAAAGTTTTGCTTTCGTTTTTCAAATGATTATTACTAAGCTTGCCTGTGAATAAATTATTTTTCTCTCTCTTGGAATAATAAATATTAAATTAATTGGTGTTATCCACAATCACTTTATTATTAAACTTTTATTTACTTTTAAGAACTGTAGCAGAATATATAGATGTTTTTTTTTCAAGTAAGGAAGTAGGAAGTTATCGATCGAAAAAAAAATATGCCGCTTTTGCATTAATAATTTGGTTGCGACATCTAGTGCCACATCGGGCTACCGCAAACGTCAGAATAGTAATCTGTGTAACATTTGTTACTGAAACCGCAGAAAAGAAATCATACATGACAATCATAGAGTAAATATTCGACAACAGTTTATAAAAACATCCACATACGTAACTTTTGACAGTTCTTCTCTAAGCTATAACCCACGAAATTCCTTTAATAATTTTATAACCTTTTAGGATTGTCCAGTAACGGAATATAACTACTTGAGCTTTTTGGTGGATTTTTGGAAGAATAAATTTAACTTCTTTCTTTATTGTTTTAAAATGGAGACTGCTGCCCTTTTATTTAAAAAAAAAAACTTTAGTGGGGAATAGCTTTAATGGTAGTTGAAAATCTTCCAGTACACTCGGTGCATGTATACATGGTGATTCTAACACTAAAGGGCATTCTTATTTCGGTACAAAAATAAGAATAAGTTCTTATAAACCGCAACTACTACTAGCAAATAATTGTTACTATGCACGTGCTCAAAATTAATTTCTAGTAAAAAGGTACATAATATTCGAATTATGTACCCTGTATTTTGGTGATGCTGCATTTAAGGTCCACCATATGAACATATTATATACAGGATACGTTTATTTATGAATCACTCTGTATATTGGATTCCGTACCCTTCTACTAATTTCATTAATTAAAATTACTTAATTTTGAGGAAAAATTTCAATGGTGCTGAATAATCACAATCAATCAAAATAGTCACAGAATAATAAATATATTCGAATTATTATTATTCTGTGGTATTGTATTCGGCATTTTCGGAACTGTCTTAGTTCTATTATTCGACATAGTTGTGTGATCACATCAATGCCACTGAAGTCAAGGATTGCTGAGAGCAAAATATCGACAGTTAATTTTATTGTAACAGTAATTGCCAACATTACTACGGTAATTATTTTTGAAAGCCTGAATTTTGAAAAGCTGGATCTGTTTTTGATCGAAATTTTTCCAAATTGGGTGAAGGACGTTACTGGGCGATAACTTCCAACGAAAAACCCAAAAATCAATCCCTAACTTCGAGTGAGAAAACGTTTCATTTGCACAATGGAGTTTTCCTGATAAATCTCGCAGGGAAGGATAATTAGAAAATCGAACATTAATAAACGCGTAAATAATACGTTAATCTTTTCTTTTTTAACAAAGATTATTAGATCTTATTATTTTTTTTTTTAATTTGGTTTTTTTACTTATGTCATGTCAGCAAGTTTTGTAAGTACTCATGTCATGAACATTTCCACGAAATTCCGGTATATTTTCATTAGTTCGAATACAACATACTAATTACTTCCACATCTTATAAATACGATGCGACCGGTTTCCAAGCCGAAGATTTCAACACCCCTTTTTTTCACTTTTCACCAGTGCGATTTTTAAGAACCTTGGCATATTGGTGTTAGTTAATACCGCATATCTGATCTGATTTCCAAAGTAAACTGACGAAAAATAGTAGCTTGAGTTTGAGCTTACCGTACACTGATAACCCCCAAAAAATCGAAAATGTGTATGTAGATGCCGTTCGTAATTCTGCAATTATCACTGGCTGCTGTTTTATTCGGTTGGCAAGAATGTATATATTGCGTTAAAAATGTGCTTAGTTTATTTCGCAATGTAGAAAGGTTTACCGAACATACTACCAAATTCTGCAACGACATCTGAGTGCATGGCAACTGTTCATGAGGTGGCGTCACCGACTGTCACTAATTGTTTTAACAATTGGAAATTTGATTGTTCTTTATAATCTTTACTTGAACTATTTTTTTAAATTTTGAGTTAGAATTCCAGTCTTGAATAACCAGGTACCTGAACCTGTTTTAAGGGTTTTGCGTTTAAACACATATTTATTGTATGATTTTTTTTACTTTTCTAGTCAAAATTTTGTAAGACCCGACACTTTCTCCATACATAGTTTAGACGCGGAAGAAAATCTCCACTGTTATATCTAGTATAGATGTGTTAGTTTATGGTCGTTTGATTTAGCACCGTATATCAATAAAATGATCTCTGATTCGAGATATGAAACAACGATGTTAGATTGAACAATTATGTCGCTATAGGTCACTGTTTTGACATACTTTACGTAAGCGTAGTAAATTGTACCAAATCAATCGCAACAGAATCTGGGAAGTACTAGAAATAGTGTATTTGAATTTACAGTGTACATATTTTTGCAACCCCTCAATTACAAATCGACTCCTGATTTCACTTAATCTTATTAAGAATTTATCAATAAAATACAAATTATCGGTACTGTATATATGTGATGAAAATATTCAAAACCAAACAAAGTTTAAAAATATTTAAGTACTTTTTCAAATATCACTTACACTTAGCATCTGGAAAATACTTTCTTAAGTATAAATATGTCATTTGAGAGCGAAGTGTTATTAATTATAATCAGGTTTATGTATTTCACACAAATCACAACATATTATATAAAGTGGTTGTACAAGTTTTGAAAGGCAAAGATTTCACACGAGTTGATATATAGAGCTTACTGGCGAGTGGCTCAATCAAACGAGTGTAAAATCTATTTTTTCCTAATGACCACGGCGAAAACTTTACATTTTGTAGTCATAAACCACTAGAGAAAATTTATCCAAGATAAGGATGTACGCTATGGGGATCTCGGAAACAGTAAGAGATGGAAGGTCGGTTAAATGGAATAAAAGTTGCGCATTTGAGATGGTTTATAGTCTTTGGAAGAACTCTGATATCTCTTTTGCCTTTGAGATATCTGAAAAAAATTAAATTTTCTTATTTTCGTTTTTATTTTTTTCATCTTATTTGAAGAGATATCAAGAAAAGAATAGCACATTTTCATTGCCACTTTTATACCTACCTAATGGTTTATCCACCTTTATACAAATGTTTGTTTGTTAGCAACCATCATCAACTTTATTTTTTTTAACACATCGAAAATATCATCATACATTAAATTCTCTCCTTGATACTGAATTCAATTGATATGTCGGGCACTTTATATTTTTGAGACGTTTCGGATGAGAAAATTCATATCTGTAATGTAAAACATCGAAAAGTACAGTTAAAACTAATACTAGAAACATTAAAATTATGTTTTCATTTTCTAATTCCTGTTGCGAATAAAACTCACAAGTATGTATTTAGTGAAAATCCTGTCAATTAAAATAGTTAAAATACATCTTCCCTCGTACTGTTGCATTTGATAAAAATAAGTTGGCTTGCATTTTGTTTTCATAACTGGTCGGTACTGATTGCTGTACATATTACGTTTGGTTGGTGGTCTTTGAGCGTATTTATCTTTAAAGTTTACTCTAAAACAATAGTGGTAGGAGAACATTTTTCAAATAATGAAAAATTCGACATGACGTGTTACATTTTAGTCAACGTAATTGTTCAGTTTGCTGACATGAACAAATATCCAGAAAGGCGGTCAACCTAACAAAGAACGTTCCGCAGATTAGCAGTTAATCTAAAAGAATATGGTGCGTTCCAAAAACCTATAAAATCTCGGCAAAACTCTGCACGAAAAAAGAGCCAATACTGTTTTATTAGCTGTAACGGAAAATCCAGAGGTTTCTACTAGGAACATTGAGGCAACTGGCATAGCCCCATTCGGGATAGCTCATTACGTTCAAAAGGAGAAGGTACATCCATATAAATTTAGAATCTGCCAAGGACTTTGACCATGTGACCCAGAAAGACGGTAGAATATTCTGCGAATGGTATACACGTCAATGTCGGGCGACAATGAATATTTTTCCGGAATAAAATAATATGGTCCCATGAAAGCAGAGTTAATAATAATGGAATTTTTAATCGTAGAAATGCTCATTATTGGAGCAGAGAAAATCCACGAAGTTACAAAACGGCCAAACACCAACACCGTTTCGATTTACTGGTGTGGGGCTGCCATATAGTACTCGAATTATAGGTGCTTTCATTTACCACGAATCCTAAATTCTGAACGATACCAAATTTACTGCAAAATGAATTAGAGATATTTCTGAATGATTTGTCTATCCAAGAAGCTGAAGGTTGGTTATGTGGTGATCGTGTACTCAGCAATATTAATTCTAGATTTAATGGAGAATATTTGGTTGTTAGATTTGGTGAAAGATGTACGGGCACTTATGCAAATGTACCTACTGTGGCCAGCCTGTTTTCCAGGATATAAGACCTTGATTTTTCTTTGGGACACATTAAAATTACATTTACAAAACCGATATTGGAAAACGAAGAAATTGTTACAAAAATTATTTGAAGTGTGTTGTATTATCTCAAATGTTATGAATGTGTTAAATCTACAGTTGAAGATATTGGTGTTGGAGAATACCTAAATCTTTTTTAATACTGCTTCTGTGAATTTATTAACCTTTAAATAATTTGTTTTTTCATTTGTCTATTATTTAAATTACAAAAAGATATTTTATTGGTAACTGGGCTGTTTTTTTATGGCTGGTACCAAATAAGCTTTTGATAGTTTTACATTAATATTAATTTTCTCATCCGAAACGTGTCTCAAAAATATAAAGTGTGGGAGATATCGTTAATCTTAATGTTAGAGAATTAATTATGGCAAAAATCTTTCTCGTGATTAAAAAAATAAAGTTGATGATGGTTGCTAACAACTAAATATGTTGTATCAAAAATTGGGTAAAACCATTAGGTAGAGTTGGAAAAGTGGCAATGAAAATGTGCTATTCTTTCTTTGATATCTCTTCAATAAGGTCACAGAAAAAAATAAAAACGAAAATCAGAAAATTTAATTTTTTCAAATATCTCAAAGATCAAAAGAGATAACTGAGTTCTTCAAAGATTATAATACATCCCTCAGCCAAAAGCAACTTTGTTCCATTTAACCATCTCTTCCATCTCTTACTGCTCTATATCTCATATGGGCATCCTTATTCGGACAAGTTGTATATACCCCAATTTAATGGAATGTAGTTGCAAAAGTCGATTGTTGTTCGTTTTGATTTGAAACTGACATTTATTTATCTAACCTGAAAATCTGTCAAAACGACGTATACACCTCAAAATAAAAAAACTTGATACTATTTTCATTGTGAGAATAAAAAAATGTTTGGTACCGCGAAACAGCTATATTTGTTTAATTGCCAAACTGACAGTTAATCTAATAATGATAGGTAACGCAACTCTTCCAATCATGTTTCGCGTTCAATCTCTCTTCTCTCCATCACCTCCAATCGAACACAAGCCATGGAAGTGCAAAGGTGTAAGGTGCTGGGAAGGGCAAAGGCACAGGGGAGCATGGAGTATACTGAATGTGGAAAGTATAGTGAGTTGAGGATAAAATCACATGCTTCATTGCTCGTGATATCAGCGTCACACAATTCTCACAGGAGCTAACACACTCCCATGAAAACTGTGATTTTCTCCCTCGTGTAATATACAATATACTATTTTAAAACGTGGTGCACACAGTTCTTTTTCCACGACTATGCACAGTAAATGTTAGACGTTACAGTAAATAGGCGGTTTTCGTGTTTTTGGCACATATCACGTATGTACAAAACTAGATAAATATAATATTAATTTCTTTCCGTAAAGAAATGTTTACTTTATTGTTATAATAATCCTGTTTTATAATAGATCACTTCGTGTTGAATATCATGAACGTTTTGGTTGTACTACAAAAATCAAAATAGAATCAAGAATACAAAGCCGAATAACAGTTTTTTAATGCATCGTCCATCAGGTCTTTTCCATCTTTTAAATGGTAGTCGATAATACAATATTAAACATAACGTTACTTCCTCCAAATTAGAACCTCATTGTTGTTTCATTAGAGAAAATTGGTTTTGGATAATGAAAATGTGTTGTACATAAGTGAATTTTATTTGATCTCCGACGACGTCGGTGCAATCCGAAAACTCGAAACCAAAGTTTCGAAATACTTTACGTAACGGCTAAGTTTACACGTAAAAATTCGTGGTGTTAAATTGATTCCACAAATTACTTGTAGGTCCATAATTTTTTTAATATAATTTGCCTCGAATGTAAGTCGTATTGATGTAATGTAAAGAAAAATTTAAAAAACTTAAGAATGAATGAATGAGATTTTTACAACTCATTCGTTATTGTGTTTAAAGCTATTATTGCATTTAGTGTTCATTCTACTTTACACACTATTAAAAAATGAATTTCTATTGAACTGTCTAGCCTTATTGGATTATTTACAATAATAATAGTCGTACGCTTTTCTGCGGTCGCCAACATTAGATTGTGTTTACAAATTGTAGGTTTTGACTTAACCTGATTGGTGTTGTTTTAGAAATTAGTTAAATAGAAATCAAAACCACATTTTTTTTCTCATTGTGTCATTTACTCTTTCGATCCTTCGTATCTACGCGTTCATATTATAGTGCTCTATAATTTAAAAGGCTGGCGATGGGTGATTTATTCTTACAAGTGTATTTCCTAGTGCTGTCGACCATAAGGATGAGAATGCTCTGACGCATGTCTGATGACCATCTCTCAACCTTCACCTACGTATGTGTTCGCTGCTTGATTCGATATAATTTCATTAAACACACGCAATCTCACCAGACGTCACCAGAAAAAATCATTTTCTCCCACTTAATCAGTAAAAAACAAGCGGAAGATGAACGCTGTTGTTGAATTAGAAAGTAAACGATTTATAAATTACAAATGAAATTGTTAAAGCTTTTACGTTGGTACTTATTTTAATTTTATAGTGTCGTTGTCCTCAATTTATAAGAAGAAAGTTTTCAAAACATGATCATGTTGACATTAACATTGTAGTAACAGGTGTCGGCGTATTTAAATTAAACATCACACCTAAGACGGGTAAACTTCCTAACTTAACTAAATTGTTTACATTTTATTACTATCTTTGTGAAGTTTTTAGCTTTGAAGATTGAATTTCTAATCAACTTTCGGAAAGCATCGAATTAATGTATAATGAATGTTTGTTTTACGTTGTAATTTTTATTAATCATGGTGCTTTCATCGAGTTTAATCTAATAGTGATTACATACGAAATTATGTGTTGTAGTTTCTGAGCAAAAAAATAATTTGTTTATTGTTTTCTTTATCGAGTAAAAATAGTAAAATACTGAGATCTCCAACAACAAGGAAAGCGAGTCGGCCAATTCGCCACAATAACAAAACCCGTAATATCGCAGATCGTACGCCGCAGCAATACCATAAAATATATCGCCAACTACTGAAAACAAAGATAAATTCTCCTTGAAGTAATAAAGTTAAATCGGCAAGTTCAAGTCAAACATGAAGGAAACGAAGAATCTTAGATTTTTAATCAGTATGTACACATTATCAAATTACGTTAAACAATACGTGGTAGCACTGGTGGGTGTCCCATTTACCCACGTGAAGTTACTCCACACTTTTAGCCACACAAATTATTTTGTATATATGGACGAATAAAATGCATTTTAATTCGATTTTAAACCAAAACTACTATCGGTATATAATCTAAATATCACAGGATGTTATGAGAAGAAAAGCTACTCTGGGCGTCGTACTGAGAACTTCGCTTGGCAGAATCGGCACTCTTAGCAATTTTGACATCGCTGTCAATTTTTTTTATAAAATTCTTTTTTATATACATGGAATGAATGGTTTATAAACAAATATATTAAAAAACTAAAAATGCTGTTATTTTTTAAAAAAGTTACAAGACCGGGGAGTTATACCTCGAGCGACGTAATCGCAAGCTTCTTGATGGCAAATTTGACATTGTTTTCAGATTTTTGCGTGCAAATTTTTATGCATGGAATGAATAATTATAAACAAGATATTAAAAAACTAAAATGCTGTTATTTTTTTAAAGTTACGCGACGTAATCGCGAGCTTTTGATGGCAAATTTGACATCGTTTGTCACATTCTAAAATGTTATAAGCTTTATAGGGTGGATACCAACGAATTGTCTGCTCATTAAAATGACAAATAATGAGAAATCTTAAGGTATACATATCGAGATTTATTTGGGACGACATCTTAAAAGATTTTGATTGCAATAGGTGCTCTCTTTCAACACGTACCATATCAAGTTTGGTTATTTTTTAGGCTGATTCTTTCCTTGGTATTTTTTCTATGTCAGAATTCAGCCAAAATATAATGTATGTTTGTTATCATAATTCTATACGAAGCATTTCCGTTTCTGAGATACATCGACAGCTAGCCTGATTTGTAGATATCCTTCAAAATACAATAACATCACAATAAATAAGAACAAGTAACTTTGCCTTACACCACTCTTTACTCAAGAGCTTTCAACATTTTCTTTGCAATATTTACTTTAATGTTATGATGTACAGGGTGTTTTTAATACTATCGCATAACTGTAACCACTTAAAAACTAAATAACTTTGCTTAATTTATTTATAAAAAAATATTTTAAAGGTAAATATTAAAAAACTGAACTGGCCTATACATTAAAAAATGGTTAAGATAATGTTTAAGGATATCTCACAGGTAACTAGATTTCAGTAACCAAATAGTTAAACTAGCAAAATTTAAAAAATCTCGAAAAATATCAGAGTTAGGTTAGTAACCCTGATACTCACTGAAAGGTAATTAGTTCTAGCTTCCAATAGGTTACAGAAATACAGGGTGTTTTATTTAAGTTAAGCAATTTAAGTTTTAAGTCGTTAGTACATGCGTGGTAGTATTAAAAACACCCTGTACAACATAACATAATAATAAATATTGCAAAGATGAATGCCTTAGTAAGGTACACCACCTTACCAAGAAAGTTGCTCGTTCTAGATATCTTGGAAGTTATTGTATTTTTTGGAGGGTCTGCAAATCAGGTAATTGATTTATCTCCGAAACGGAAGTAAGTAGGTATAGGGACATGTTAAAGAACATACATTATTTGTGATCGAACAATTCAAAATAGAAAAAATACAGGCAGATCCATTTAAAATAACCCAACTTTCATATGGTACTACTGTGTTTCTGGAGAACCCTGTACAATCCAAAACTTTTTGGGTCTCAAATAATCTCGATATCTAATAGATCTAATATTGTTTTGTCGTTTTAATGCTACAGAATAAATTCGTTGGTAGTATGCTCCACCCTGTATGTAGTGTTGTGATGGATTGTTTTTTTTAACAGGAAGGAAACATAATGGACATTTAGTTAATTAATTTTTCAATTTCAATAGCGATTGAACATTTTGTGTTTGTTTATTTATTTGTATGCCGCATTTTCATTATTGCAGCCAGGATGTAAGTGTTATGTATGGTGCCCCAGGAATCAAAGTATAAAACCTCTATAGTGTGGTGACGAAACCGTGCAATTGTGGATTGATACCAAACATGCCAACTTCACCCACCTTAGTATTCATATATGTAATATTAATTAAGTGTTTAAACATTATAGAAAATAAATAAAGAAATATAATATAATACCGCCATTGCATGACGACATATAATGGACCGGTCCAAGCGCCAGTCACGACAATGACGAAAAAATATATGTTAAAGAAAATACCCAAACAAAATAATGGAAAACAGATAATCAGCAGAGAATTTCACAAAATATTCTTTCATCGGTTAAGCAATGAATGTTTACAAACCCTTCACACTTTGTTAATTGACAATCATTTGTGTTTATTTCCATTAGCATTTAAAACGTTATAAGAATAGTTTCCATTATGGCTACGCAAACGGATTTCAAAAAGACGAAAGAAACCGCACATCTTAACTTTATTAGGTAAGTTTTTCTAAATTTGAACTCGTACATTGTGTGCAAGTATATTACAAATTATATAGATATCTACAGAGACCTCAGCCAGATAAAAGGATATTCTCAAACTAAAAACAACGTGAATCAGTATGGTTCTTTATGAATCAAAGACCAATTTTTAACGATTACAAATGCAAAATGTCGTTACGGTTACCTACCATTAAAGAATAGCAATCCATCAGAGTCTATTACAATGCTTTTACGTATAAGAAATATGACATTTTTAGAAATTGCTTGAATCTTGCTTGTGAAGAAGTGGATCTGATTTTAGAAAAATATCGGTTGAAGGAGAAAACAATTACCATTTTTATTTACATGTAAATATTTCCATAGTCGAGATACAAGGGGTCCTCTGAAAGAGACCATTTTGAATTCTACCCTGCATCTCAAGGACTAAGAGGGCTAGGAGAAATGTAATTATTGCATCTATTATGAGAACTGCAACTTTCTATCTTCACTAATAAGCGAGAATCCCTTACAAAACACATGAAATGTGAGACCCTGTATGCGGTGTTTCAGACAACGGTACAGTAGATTGTCATGATTTTCTAAATGTTTTATTTTTAAAATCGATTGAGGGTTAGCAAGATATTTTCTTTTGATCAATTTTTGACCACATCAGTCACAATTATGTTATTTGATAGAATAGAAAATAATTGTAATTACAAATGTTTTTGAAACTGAAAGTCCTTTGTACTTTTAAATTAGGTATTCTTAAAATAAGGTAGTGTAATGCTTATTTTCGAAACACAAAAAAAAAAAAAAAAACGAATAATACCATGAACTATATCTGAAGAAAAATTACTTGTTTCAATGGAGTTGTAACTGCCGTTTTCAGGTGTTATAATCAGTATTAAACCCTTCGTATAACAAATTAAATTGTGAACTAGTGTTTTCTAGGATTAGTCCAAAGACCGCCGCTTGAAATTTCTTCTCACGTTAGCTAACACGGGCGGTCGCTGGTTTTGAGAATAGTTATGATAGAGATAAAGAAGCTGAACACAAATGTTAATTGCTCTGAAAATTATTAGGCATGAGCCGATCCTTGAATACCGTGGTCAATTTGGCATGACGGAAAATCTTCCTGCACTTTTATTACCGCTTAGGATCATGAGAACCGTTTTGTTGATTAGCGGAACAGTGGTTGCAAGCAACATCTTTATCTAAATTCTCACTATTTTGACAAGACTGCATATTGAGACAAGTACCGATATTTTGAAGGAAAGGTATAGCCATGCACCGATTCAAGCTGCTGCACTGCTTAAACTATCTACATCTTCATTGAAACGGATTTTACTTTCTACAATGTATCTAATTTATTCTGTCACGTGACAGCCTTTTGACTGCTCCTATAATAACAAAATCACTAACTTCTGCTTCCACTCTTTTTAAAAGGGTTCTATAAATACTTCTTTTTGTTTTATTGGGCAGAGATAGAGAACATAAAGTGAAATTTGAAATATTGTCTTGTATTTTGGATGTTAAGTTTTTGTTCTTAGATGATGGGTTATCAATATTGGAATGGCTGCATGTGAAGAGGACAAATTCCATACGCAAGTGGAGTTGATTATCACTGATGTCACTTATTCCGTGAGATGAGAATTGGGGTCTTTTTTAGGATTTTTTTCTAGAGTGCGAAACGTTCGATGTGAAGCCGAGAATTGGTTTGTAATACTACTTTTGATAAAAGCACATAGTCAAAAGTCTTGCGCTGCTGGGGTAGTTCCTGAGACAAGATGATTACCTTCCGGGTTAAGGCCGTGTCTATCCTTCCTTCCATGTTTCGCTTGACGTTTCGCAACTAGTGCCGTTAGCTTCAACCCAAAGATAATATCTGAAGTAACAAATATCGCGAAAGCTTATATTCATACAGTTCTGACAGTCTTTAACATGACATTCGGATGATTGTTTTCTATATCGTTTGCCATTTTCCTGAGATTGGTTTTCAGGAGTCAACCACTTTCTATCGAAGAAGAATCATTTGAAACGAATTCCGGAAAAACTTTTGGGAATTTTAATTTTTAAAGGTTCTGGCCTTCTTTCTTTCTCGAAACTGGATGATGGATACCAGGCCTACCTATGTCGAAAATATCTTCCTGCAGTTTTTGGTGGAAGTTCTAAACGAGAGGTAAAACCCGAGCTATAATTTTGTACACTACTTTTTTTAAATAGAATACTTCCATATTTCCAGGAGCACGAAAGCCTTCTGTACTCCTTTAGTACTCCCTTTTACTTTCCGGTACTTCCTTTATTTCAGTAATGTGTGTGGCTTCACACTCCTGTACTACTTCCTTTACTCATTTGATACTTCAATTGATATGATATAGTAGGTTTTCTCCAAAAATGAAATTTAGAGTATACATCATCTACATTCATTTATCCACTTTAATCTGTACTTCTTCTACATGTATACATGATACTAAAGCAAAAGTATGTTCAAAACTAAAAGCATTATTCTAAAAGGTTATATGATAAGGAGAAACACTAGGGATGGATTGAAACAAAAAAGCCCCAAAACATGACAGAATTTAATAGAAAGGAGACAAACTAAAATACGATAATAATCATCCCTGAGTAGGAGTAGTCACCCTTCAAAAATCTAAATTGAGATGGTTTTTGGAAGCCACATTTGTATCTGGTATGTCAACAGAAGCAGGTATGCTCTGGATAATATAGGTGGTCTAACAAAATGTCCTACTCATCAAGTTTATCATTGCAAGTACATGTATACAGGTAATGTAAATGGCAGACTATATGATTTTTAATCATGAAGAAAATATCTTGAGAAACTTAATCTCTACAATCATCATTAACAATCTATTTTGACATCTGTGAAAGGTTCCTTATTTTCGAAGAAAGTGTCAAGTCAAAGCGACGTTTTTTTTTTATTAAAGTTATAACTGCAATGTTGTAAATAATAAATTAACTGCAGAAAAAGTATAATACATTTTATATTCTCTTCGTCACAGCTTTGAATATCATGTTTAATAATTAAAGAAATACTTTTGCATACAATGGTAGAGGCTAAGTTTCACGGGGGATCCCAACAATAAATATATTCAAGTTATGTGTCTGTACTGGCTTCTATTCTTTTGCTGCAAATTTCTATAGAAACAGCTGGGAGTGGTATAGCAAACAGTTTTTGACATCTCTACAAAGGGATATTTATAGTACAGCAGCGAGTCAAGAAGAGAGTATGAGGTAATTGGAGAGATAGCGTAGTGTTCAGCATACATTGCAGTGCGGTGAAGAAAGAAGAGAAATGTCGATTCTTGTATGTCATATACATTCATTGCGATGGTTCTTATCTCCTTTTTGGTCCTATATAGCACGCCATATACAAGAGCAATGAGTAAGTCACGACAGGTGACAAAAGTTTACGACTGCTATTATCGCCATCCTAAACTCAGTATCGCTATTATGCATCTCAATTTTCTACTCTTATCTCACGGCTTCACCATAAGCATCTGCTCAAGAATAGCTTAGATCCAAAGATTTGCAGAGCGATCGCTCACCTCGCTGCTGTCCTCCTTCTCGTCACTCCTTTATAATCTCGTTTTCGAACCGACACAAGAAGGTACACATACTATCAGTTATTTGCCGGTTGGCACTGGAAGCAACGGTAGTAGAAACCCTAATTACATTTTATTAATTATTATAATTTTATACGAATTTATTCTGAAACCCATTTGATTTTGAACTTGGACTAACGTTTCTTTCTCCACTGAATGCTATCCAAGATTAATAAATTCAATTAAACCTCCAAAATCGATCAAGAAGTGCAATCATTAGTTATACTTATTTAAACTGTACCTCTGAAAATCATAAGCACTCAAGAAGATTGTAGAATTAAAATTGAGCAAAACACGGGAACGAGACAAGACAGTTAAGCGCCATCTTGCTGGAAGTGTAAATATTATTATAAAGCCTTTACAAATCGTTAATGGGATCAAATAGTGTTTCTGTGCGGCCTGGATATAAAATCACACCAAATTTCTGCCATATACCTAGTTCAAAAACCAAATGGTTATTTTTTTGTATTTTGAGTGGCAAATTGTTAATCGCACCATTCAAATAAGTGATGTACATTTAACTGAGACGCAGATAGTGGGTTTCTGATTAGGCTTACATGAACGAGTTTCAATTTGTAAGGGTGTTACTTATGAGATTTCTAAGAGTGAGTACGACTAGTACTCTTCTCAAATGGAATTCCTCTTGACATTTTTATTGAATGAACAAATATTGAAAACTGAGCGATACTTTGTAGAAATTTCGTTTTTCAAAAACAATCGCGCTATTTCCACTCATTCAGCAATCGTAAAATCATTTTTGGATAATTTATTTAGAAATTATCAACTGTTTTGAAATCCACAAAATATAAAAAAACTAACCAGTTAACGCAACTCGTAGCTTCGTTGACATTTGAATTATTTTTTGTCAAATAGACAAAACGTCACTGTGGAGTATGTAAATAATTCAAACAGGCATGCTGGTTGCGGGATCGGTGGCTATTAGCAAACATCACCGCAACCGACCAATGAGAGATGTAAAACTGGGCGATAACTTCGGGTTGTAATGAATCAGCGCAAAGTAGACAGGAAAACAGTTCGAACATTTATTGAATCAAAGGAGATTATTATTATTTTATACTATTGACGTTTCCAATAATAAATCAGATCAGTTCAAAGAAGCTCGACAAACAATAAAACACAGGGCCGGTTTTATTGCGCTATTAATTTATTGTATCTACATCCAGTAACTGAAATGTATTTGAGGCATAATAAAAACGTCGCATTGCCCGATTGGAAATCATATCGGCATTATTTTGGTAGAGCACATGGCTATCCAAATGCAACACTACAGTTATTGAAACATACCACGATACATACATGATCAAGTTTCTAAAACAACAATACCAGATCCCGTATCTCCGTATTAAAAATTTTTGATGGAGTGACTAGTAATTATTATGTATTTGAGTTTGACTAAATTGTCCCCTTACCTTTCTAACACACGCCTAATAACACTAAAAGCTGTTGCATTATACACATAATTATCGGTAGGTGGATGCATCATGGAAATTCAATTAGAATGATTTTTTGAACAATTAGTTGTGCCCTGGTACTTCCTTATACTTCATTGTACTTCCTACTTAGCCTGTACACTAAACTTCCCAGCGAATCACCCTCGCCTTTTAAACCTGACAGACATAGATTGAGATCCGAAACTAACGTCTCTATGAATATTTCAGACATCTGAATCTTGGAGACCATTTTATTTTTTAAAAACTTTGTGGCATAAATTACGTCGACAAGTGATGTAACGATGTACAACCCTGGGGCCAGAAAAATGTTATTATTATAACAGGTTTAATGGGCTCAGTTAGGTGCTTTAAAACTATAAGCAATTGGCATTATATGCTATCTTTTACCGGCGTGGTTACATTGGGATTTGAAATCAAATGCATTTGAATTCTAAAATATTGCCATAGTATAAACCTCAACATTGAAATAACCTTTTACCATTCAATGGATAAAAACTATCAGGGGTGCACTCCAGAATATTTGTGTGGAATTTGATGAAATGGTACTGTGTTAGGAAATACATGATGTAAGGTCAATACTAATCTACCTGATAGTGGATGGTTCATTAAACTTTAGTAACAAATTTTAGAAATCTGTAGCAGCCGTATTTCATAAAATGACTCAATCTAATAATGGGCAATCTAATCACCCACAAACTCCCCGGATAATTTTTTTCCAATGTAGTGTAGTTTATCTATTTCACGATGGTAATAGCCGTATTTCCACCACTGAAATATATACAAATACTTTTTGGCCTTATGTGTTATTTGTCTTATGAAACATTTTAAGTTGTTATGCTTTGCTTGTTAAGTTTATTTTAGATAACTAGTTGAATACCATTATTTGTAGATCCGAATACAAATCCTTTGATTAAATTCTCGTATGAAATAACCAAGAACAAACTCGGTACAATACTGCAAACTTTGAAAACTATTTTAAGTTTGAGTTGGTGCAATATTTAAAATTTTATTATCGAAAATTCTTGAAATAGATTATAGTTATCGGGCTGATTACGCATTATTTGGTCGTTCGAATCCGGTTTTTAGAGTTTTAATGATGTTGCTGTACCATACGGATAGTGTTTCTAATTCTTTTACAGGTTATTTTGAAAAATTATATATTTGGTTTCTGAAAATATTTTTTTCAAACAACCAATTACTCGCCAGATTGCATTCATTATAACTTGTAGTCCAGAATAACGGTCCCCTAATTTTATTTTTATTAGTCAACATAGCCAATGTAAGACCTGGATCTCGAGATCATTGCATCACTCGTCCGCTTAACCATTTCTAACCCGTTTCGGTTTTACTTTAAACAAAGCGCTCACTGCGTGAGTTTGATCATCTATGTAAATTAAACAATGATTTGCTCTTCGAGGTGTTTGTTTCTGATGCAATCACCGCCGCTCGACTGCACTTGTTTACATTTCCAAACTTTAAATAGATTTCATACAGCCTTCACAATTTTATGTTGATTAAAACTGAAAGAAAAATGTAAAGGTCGTTAAATCCATTACAATCAATTAAGCAATAAATTTGCAAGAAAAAGTTGGATTCAATTAATATGACCATGGGCCAAGTTTTATATAGTATCATTACATTTTAGTCGTTTTTAATTTTAATTACGCCTGTTTAATAGTTCAATAAAAAAGTTTGATTAATTGATTATTTCAAAGAATATTATAACAGTTGTGTGGATATAAGGCAAAAAAGCGCCTAATGTACCGTATATGCTTTCCGAACATTAACGCCAAACACTTTTTCTTTCTAGTGTAATTTAAAATTGAACGGTTTAATTCGACGAATGAAGATTTCTACAGCATATGTTACCTCTAATACAAGCAGGTTTTTAAGCGTATTTTTTTATTCGAAATTTCATGGACGTAATACGCTTTAAAAACATAAGATGTACTTATATGGCGTTTATGCAAGGATACGCGAACTCCGACTTGTTTTTTAAACACCATTTAAACCATCAATTGATTAAAGAAAAAAAACTTCAATTACGTTGGCATTGGATATTTATGGCCTGGGAAAACAACTGTGTAATTGCTTACCTGCATTTACTGAGTTTTGTTACACGCAGAATGGACCAGAATGACTACGTTACCAAAATGTCATTAGTAGTACGTTTTTACTTAAAAACTGGCTACAGCGATATTAAGTCAAAGGAAACGATCAAAAATTGCTAACCTTTAAAAAATACTCGACTTTTCGCTTTTGATAATTACGGTAAGCGAGTTTTGAAGTTTTGACTTCCTAAAAGTTAAGATTAAAAGAAAAATTGACATCAAAGAAAGATTATCGAATGAGAACGAATTGGAAAAAGTTATTTTTTCTGATCGAATGATTTAGGAGGTTTTTATTGATTTTTAACGTACCCGTTCAGGGTTATTGAACAATAGCTGCGTATTTATGTTAATTATCAAAGGCGAGAACGGCATCTCTACTATAATCCTATTATTGGGGCTGTGGAAACGTTTAAAAAAAGATTAGAATTATTTATTATTTATGGATACCAAAAATTTTATAAAATCGTAAATTTTCTTGATAAATGACCAGGACATAAATAAAACAAAGGTTTGCGCAAATCTCCACATCGCCCTGTGTCGTATTTGATCGTATTGAAAACTGCTTCGGGAAAGAGTCAAAAGGAGAAAATTGCGCTGTAAAAAAAATAATTCGAATAAAACATTTTTGGAGAAATTAGCTAAACAATTAGTCAGTAACTACTTATTGGATCAAAATTGCTTAGGGCAAAAGTTGTGTCTAATTAAATTATCAAAATTGTAAATTTTTATTTGACAAAGAATGTATAAAAATTAATTTTTTTTTGTAAATGTTCCATAAATAGGAAAATGTTTTGGCTTGATTTATAAATAATACCCACATGCCGAGTTTTTCACAAAATCAAGGAGTGATTTTTTTAGTGGTACATATCAGGGGTTTATGCAGTGGTTATATAGACCAAAATATGATCATAGAACCCAATATGCCTTAATAAAATATTGCTGTGAAAAAAATAAGTCGTTAAATTAAATTTTTTTAAAATTTCTTGTTACTAATTTAACTGTAAATTTATCTATTATTATCAAAATCGGCAGAGAGGCATAACATTATTTTATGTACTATTTTAATTTTGTTATAGTGGGTGCCACGTGGATGATTTTTGGATGATGAAATCGACTGGTAACTTTTTTTACAAAACTTTTTAGTGATTTCGATTAGAAAATATGACATCTATTTTGGTCGCTTACAGAGCTATAAAAAGTACCCAAATGAGTTCTTTTTATAGAAAATTGAGTTCTTTTATAGAAATTTTTATTCGAACGGTGGTAGCACTGATTTCATATTAAACGTCAAAGCTGTCGTTACGTTCGGCGTGCGTTAATTTAAATCGTAATTAATGTTCAGTAGATTTATTTATCTACTTATTTTTATTTCTATCAATTATACTTTAAAATTCCCTAAATTCAAAAACTCGCGAAATTTTTTTTTAAAACAATCTGAAAAGTCTAAAATAGAAAAAATAGTATAAAGAATTCGTTTCAGAAGGTATTTTAGCGACTGTATTCGTCTTATAAAATGCGCCTTCTGAAACTAGTTCTTTAATATACTATTCTACACAATATTATTACTCATGTTTAAACACAACAATTTAGACTTTAGATACGAACATTTCTCATCGAATTAATGAATGTTCACACACACAAGCTGCTGACCTGAAAGTGGAAAGGTGTATTCGCATGACAGTAGCAGCGTAAATATACTACTAACCTTCTACAAAATCGGGTGGATTAACACCCTAGCGACTTGCGAGCTCGAAGTGAGTGAGGGGCAAAACCAAAAACTCACATATTACAGTAACTCGTACGATGTGGTCACTCGGTGCTAGTAACGACGCTGCATAACCTGATTATTATTATTACAAAAACGATAAAGGCAGAGTTAATGATTATATTATGTTAAATGAATGACAATACAAATTAATTAAAATATCTGATGACGCATAAACTTTGCAAGAGAGAGAGAGAGAGAGAGAGAGAGAGACTATTCTATACATCAAATACTCTGTTTCAAATGTACAGCAGGTGATTCAAGATTGTTTTTAAGCCAACGCTTATAGTTGGCGATAATAATCGAAAAATCGGCTTACACTTCTGTCGACGAAGTTGCTCTTAGTACAGATCACTTTTCCGACGTGCTACGTTACCACGAGCGGCACTAAATGTCCTACCAACGTTCGTATATGATGTACCTATCCTTCTTTGTGTAATAAGTCGACAGCCGCTCATATTGTACAATAGTGAACTTTTACTCGACTTTCTCTCACTCCTGAAGAGTTCCAATAGGACGAAACAGCTGTCAGTGTGATTAACGGTGTTTGTTTCTAATTGTACAATCTGTTTGAAAGAATTACATTTTCTAAACCTTTCACTTGCACACTTTTTTTCTAAAACTTAACAGTTTAGGTATAATTTTCTCTTTGTAGATAAGGGCCGAATTTAGAGAGCGTTCTAAAAGCCCCTCACACTCATACGTTACTTATAACTCATTTATTTATTTCTTCGTATGGTGATGTAAGTGTAAATGTTACGGTAGCCCAGAAGATCAGAATGCTGACGAAACCGTATGCACCTGTGGATTGGCTTTTCATATCAAAGCACTCCGTCAAGGTTTAGGAAAACCACTAAAATCTAAACATGATAAAAAAAACAGTATTCAGAAACGAATAAAGAGCAATGAGTGACTAAAATGTTCCTAACTATTGGGTGAAAAATAAGGAAGATTTTAAACAATCTTGAGTTAGCAATGAGTGACTAACCAGTTGAGTTTGATGGGTCTAGGACCGCCGTATCATCGTCGGACTGTTTTATCGCCGCCTTGTTCTTCGCCGTTTCAACGCCGACTATCGATACCGTTTCACAGTCACTTATTCATAATGATGGTGGATACCATATTTTCATTGACTTGTAAAATATTGGTTGTATAATTTTAATTCAAAATTTCTATTTCGTAGGTATTTGTTTATAAATACAGGGTGTTTCTAAATTGATGCGAAATATTCAACAGGGTAATTTTTTAGCAAAAATTAAGGTAGGACTTTCATATAAATTTTGTTCAAAACTACTTTCCCTCCAAGTTACAGCCCCTTAAAGTTGGGGGAAAAACAGTTTTTATTTAATATGTCTACTATGGAAGAAGTTAGAAGAATGAAATTTGGCAGATAATTGATGCTTATAAAGTGACATTTTTGGCGGTTTTTGTAACCCTGCAAAGTTTATACAAGGTTGTGAAAAAATTAACTTATAATATTTTGCCTGAGAACTTTTTAATGCGTCTACATTTTCCTACTTAGAAATTTAATTTAAAAAGACGGATTTTTATTTAGTCAAAAAATGTTGTAAATTAGGAAATATCAGAATAATAAATTGAATAATAATTATTGTACTACTAATTACTATTGACGAACAACCAAAACAATCTAATTAACAATGGTAACAAAATATTAATAACAAAATTCACAATAAATGTTGAAAATGACGCCCCTCAGATAAAACGCACGCTTCTACTCTTCGTCTCGTTGAATTCCGTATTCTTTGAAATAATCCGGGGTATTTCTAATAGTCTCACATGATGCGATGACACGATCCCTTAAATCATTGATATCTTCAACGGGAGTTGAATAAACTAGCGTTTTAAGAAAACCCCAAATGCAAAAATCCAACGGATTCAATTCTGGAGATCAGGCAGGCCAGTTCTGAGGCCTCCTCGCCTATCCAACGATTTGCATACACTTCGTCTAAGAACCGGCGAGCCATAACACTAAAATGGACAGGAGCGCCATCATGCATGAACCATAGTTCTTGCCTAATTTGTAGAGGAACATCTTCAAGAAGAGTAGGCAACACTTCTTCGAGGAAATGGCTGTATTCGTTTCCATTTAATTTTATTGATAGAAAATATGGTCCAATTAAATAATAATCAATGACACCAAGCCACACATTTAATGAAAGTTGGTGTTGAAAATTAGATTCAACAATTTTGTTTGGAGTTTTCTTTGGCTCATTGTGATTATTATGGAAATTTCGGATAGATTCTCGGGAAAAGTTTGCCTCATCAGTAAACAAAATACGACATAGGAATTGCTGGAACTTGTATGATTATTTGAAGCATCCATTGACAAAAATTAAACGAGGTAGAAAATCTCTAGGTAAGAGCGCTTGAACTCTGTTGGATATGGTAGGGATATAACATTTGTTCTTTCAAAATTTTAAATATTGTGAAATTACTCACATTTAACTGTTGGAAATTTTTTCTCGTACTTGTTTCGGGCGATTCTTCTATTAAATTAAGAACAGCCTCTTCTAGTGCTACAGTTCTTACCTCTCGAGGACGTCCGCAATCGACAGTACTTCTTGAAAAGTTTCCTTCTTCTCGAAGATGATGAATACGCGCGAATAAACTATGATGGGGTAATGTTCGTTGTGAATATAATTCAGCGTAAAGCCCTCTGAGCTCTTAATCCATTTCCATTAGCACGGCCATATACGAAATGCATATCTGCCATTTCTGCGTTTGTATAGTTTGCCATTTTATTTATGTGGAATTGATTTCAGTTTAAAAAATTTCCCGAAGAAAACTTAGGATTAATAAACCTAGACAAATATTTGCTGGCCATGATGACATCATTTGACACCGGCCTACTTAATTTTTTTAAACAAACGATAACCCTTCTGGAATGTATGTGATCAATCTAAGAACTTTACGATAAAATAGAGAAGGCATTACAAAAGTTCAGGGCAAAATTTTATAAAAGTTAATTTTTTTTCACCCCTTTGTATAAACTTTGCAGGGTTACAAAAACTGCCAAAAATGTCACTTTACTAGCATCAAGTATCTGCCAATTTACATTTCTTCTAACTTCTTCCATAGTGGACATATTAATAAAACTGTTTCCCCTAACTTTAAGGCTGTAACTTGGAGGGAAAGTAGTTTTGGAAGAAAACTTTAGTATGTATATTTTTCAACATGTACATGAAAGTTGGGCTTTTATAATGGCTATCGGTGGTGTTAAAGTTCTATTTTCATCTCTGGTGGTAAAACTAACTTTCTCACTTTTAAATTATGTTGCTCAAAATTGATGGAAATTCGTTATCGATTTAATTTGTTTCATTTTCACTTACATTACATCTCATTCGGCGTATTTGAACGCTAATTGTTTTTTATTATTATTTTATAATAGGTACTTGGGTTTTCGGTTATTTTATTCTCATTTAATGAGAAAAATAGTAGTTACTGTTTGAGATGAATTCCGTTTGTTTGGAGAGGGAAATGTGCTCCTGAGCGATAGCGGGTGATTGATCTTTGGAAGTTAGTGTTATTTAAAGGTTTTTCTGAATGTGTAGATAATATTGTGGAATTTTGTGGTGTACCACTTGTTTTTTTTGTTGTTGGCACATTACGCTGCAAAAAGGCTTTGAACATGAGAAAAATATATAAAAATATAATAACTGCACTGGCAAAAACAATACAAACTGAATCTGTAATCGACGATTTGTTTTTTTTAA
Source organism: Abscondita cerata (assembly GCA_030710515.1). Taxonomy (NCBI): domain Eukaryota; kingdom Metazoa; phylum Arthropoda; class Insecta; order Coleoptera; family Lampyridae; genus Abscondita; species Abscondita cerata. The sequence continues at coordinate 31,233 of JALBCR010003916.1, read as the reverse complement.
TTTTTTTGAAAATATATTGTATGCAAATTTAAAAACCCAATGGTTGTATGGAATATATTCATAAGTATTATTGTAATCAAACAAAACATAGATACTCGTTTATACATTTAGGAAAACTAGGCAAAACGTGTGTTAATAGTAAACATCATGCAGGTTAAGCATAAAAATTCCGTTTTATAAACATTTTTGTAATTCAAATTTTCCTTTGCTGCATTTGATGTAATTAATTCAAATATACTTTGTGTTGTTGTTTATAGTATACATTCATATTTACCGACTGTAACATTAATGTAGTTTTAAAAAATGTCCTGTGCGGATATTTGGATAAAACAGCAAATTCTTCAACTTCATTTTGAATAATGATGCATTTAAACGGAATTTTAAAAGAATTATTAAATCGGTTTTAGGTAAAAAATGTTTCTAGTACATATTTTTATAATCAAATCTTAAATGAAACATATTCAAATGTTTTTTTCTTTTTAACCTTGTTTATTCATAAATATTTGTATTTTATTAATGCTAGTATAAAAGCTGCTATTACCTATACTTACTATATTTCTATTGTAATACATTAAGTGTTTATTTACTTTAAAATTAATACAATAAATTAATCTCCTATGCTGCGCACTGTCAATCTTTATTTCACCTTAATTGTAATGTAAATTACAAATAAGCGTAAAAGAATCATGTGGAAGGAACTCTCCAAACGCGCTCATCAAAAGCACCTGCGTGAACTGCGACGAAAATGAGTCCCCGATATGTCATACCTTCTAAAATTATTATACCATGATAAAAGTTAAAGTCTATTATTAAGAAAATTGAAATTCTGTCCGTTTGCCAACTGACAGATCTAGTCAACTACGGTTCTTTTTCCATATCTCTGCAGTTTCCGTTGAAGTTTGCAGTATGATTATATCATGTTGATTTACTGGCGTAGGACCTCACCTGACTGTCATATATATCGTAGCCTTAAGGAATATTGTAGCTAACATTAACAGTTTTAGAAGAAATCTTACTTCTTTACTTAAAAATAAACGGAAATATTAAAATCTGTGGATATACGACCTAATCATTAGTATCAGAGAAATTTATTATCATTTACTAAATCATCAAAAATCTGCTCTTTACTTCAAAGCTATTCTCTCTTGAATGCTTTCTTTTGATAATGGAATATTGTGGGTGGTTATTAGGAAAGCAAATTTTTAAAATTCGTAAGTGATAATATATATATTCAGCCTGACGAAAATCTTGATGGTATTATCCCAGTTAACATCACCATTGGAATCATTGGGAAGAATCTGACCGATTATATTTTTTACCATCAACTTTGACTGGTGGAATCTCGGTGGAATGTACTTACTTTATATTTTTTGAAGATGTTTCTCTTGTTGTTCGATAGAGTTCTGCAGAATGGAAATTATTTCTGATCAATCTTATGGAAATTGTATTTTTGTAATCCCCGTGAATGGCTTTTAATAATGAAAAACCCGAAAGCTACTTCCTTACGAAAATCATTGATTTAATGAGAGGATTCCGGTCTTCTCCTGACTTGTATTCTCAGTCAACGAAATGCGCACAGTTTTACGCACATATAAAATGTATTCTTAGTCGTATATAATTTGACTTTGGGTAATAAGTGTACAGCAGCTAGCATATTGTACAATAGTGAACTTACACTCGAGTTATCTGGCTCCTGAAGGGGTTTCAAAAGGGCAAGCATCTGTCGACTGGATACTCAGTGTTTGTTTGTTGTTATACAATATCTTGCCAATTTACACTATGCGATTCCAAATCGTTATTTTTGCCAACGCTTAGTTGACAATAAAAACGAAGAAACGACTTATTTTGCTGCTTAGACATCATCTGTCGACAAAGTCGCTTAGTGCAGATTACTTTTCGGTCGTGTTACGATACCACGAGGCTAGATGTCGCAATAGCATATTACCTCATATATGATTTGCTCATCTTTGAGATAACAAGTCTACATCGGCGCAAATTGTATAATAGTGAAGTTAGACTCGAGTTCTCTCGCTCTTGAAGGTTCTTTATACGAAATGAACCAGTTGTGGGGTGATTCTCCGTGTTTGTTTGCTATTGTTCAATCTCTTCCGAATTTATAGTGATTCGAGTTTGTTATTTTTGCCAACGCTTAGTTGACAACAACTGCCAACAAAGTTGCTTTAGTGCAGATCACTTTTCGGATATGTTAACACTAGATGTCGCAACAACTTGTTAAAAATGTTACTTTAATGGCAGAAAATCTTAATTAAACTCCAAAAACAGACATAATTTAGCGCAAGTGTTTAAATTGGCGCTTGGTTAACTCATTGGTACTGACTGAAATTCTATTTCGGTATCGTCTACAATGCGAAACCGAAAACTACAAAATTTTGCGAAGTAGAAAAATATTTTTTTCCGAAATCGTTAATAAAGTAACAAAAATCGGCACTAACGGGTGAATAAATTCGGCAATAAAGTAATTTTTGAAATTCAAATTTTTGCCGCTATGTGTGTAAATGTGGTACTCTCGGCTGTCGCTTCGGCTAACTAAACACATTCGTCATAAAATCGGACTTTAGTGCCTTGACAGCGCTATTTATAAAAGTTACCAGAGACGAAACACACGATTTTATAAAAACGAACAAGCGTAGCGGAAACCCACAATATCACATGTGCTACAAAAATAATGCTTCGTTACGTTACATCCAATATTTGTTTATAATTTTCTAAAAAAAATTAGACAAGGAATTAATCCTATTTCGAATTCAAATTCTCATCGAGTGTGACCGCTGTTACCATGGCTACCATTTTTAAAACGAATGTTAAAACAATTTGACAAGTGGCTAACAATCTTACTTTCGTAACTAGTTAGAAAAAAGGACCACATTTTGACTTTGATTATAAAAATGTCACTTTATATGTCAAAATTAAAAAAATAACTATTATACTTTGAAAATATAAAAACAATCAAGTAACTTTGAGATATGGATACATTAGAAAAAGATCATTTTGAATAGAAAGTTATTTTTGTCCTGTTTTTTGTTTTGCAGTACTGATCTAATTTCTTTGACGTCATTATAAAGTTAAATATTCAGCGGTGTCTAAAGTTCGTGACCTTCTGTTGAAACCTAATTGTATTAATTATGGTAGAAATATTTTTTAATCACTCGAACCTGACTTTTGTGGTACAATTTGTTTAATATAGTAAAATTCACATACCCATATAAGCATGATTAGGGTCAAAATATGCATTTTTTTAATTTCAAAGGTTACTGTGATAACCGTTATGTGTGTAAAATTATTTATTATTATGTCCTACTAAAATCATAACAAGGATAATTATTGTGCAGTTGGACTAAGAATCATCACATATATTCTTCTAAAGAAGTTCATTTATATAATGGTTTTATGAATTCACATAAATGAGAATAACGATTCCATTTTGTAAAGCCTACAAGGAAGTAGTAAAAAAGTACCGAACTATCCACAACGATAAAAAAATAACTTGATTTTAATTAATTCGTCAAGTGCCTAACGATTTATCTTTAGAAAAAGAAATGATGATTTGATTAAATAAATTACGTCACATTAATTTAATGGAGACTAAAGTGCCGTTTTGGCTTCCTTTTGAAATCTATTGATTTTTTTCATGCTTTTAGAAAGTTGAATGAACTTGTTGGGTATATGGGGAATAAAATCCTAATTAGTGAAATTCAAATGAGGTTTAACATTTGCGGTTAATTATTCCGAAACAAAATAAATAACGTATCGGAATAAAAGAACATTTATATTCGAATGTGTGCGTCTCTGTTAATGCATTTACATGAACAATCGCCTTTAGCGTAAAATACAGTTTGATTTTGGATTATTAATCATAAATAACAACAATAGATTAACGCTTATAACTTGCACAAAAATAAAGGGTATAGTTATAGCTTCCTTTCTTCTACGAGGAAGGAAAAGGGTGTATTAACTGATGGATTAGTTTAAGTTGACTATTAATCATATAAAATTGCGGAAGTCAAAACCTGTGATAAACACGCAGGTTCGCACTTACATTGTCCAGAAAAAAAACTGTTTTCGTAATTTGTTTTTATGCCATCAGCATTTTGAACAAAAGTATTCAATTAGTTCACGCCAATCAAAAATCGTATTAATTTTTTCATTTATTGTTGAGAAAAACTAAATTTTCTCTAACTCTTAGAAAAATATTCATGTTTTATTGAAGATCTTTTGTTTGGTAGGTACCGTAATTAGATGGTTGTGCAAATGGAAAGTATAATACGAGGAAATCATTTTTAATTTTGTGCAATAAATTGTTTTCCATATATGATAGTGTTGTTGAGGTGCAGCGTTTCGATTAATTTTTTTTTATTATCAACTCAACGGCCGCGTTTGTGGTTTTACAAATACTTCGATTGAGTAACAGATGGCATAAATTAAAACTTAGTGTGCTACTTAACTAGATATTACTATCGGTTTTTCTTTTGAGATGCCTACTTTATTCTATTAAGTACATACGGTGCTGCTGAGGGGATGACATTTTTGAAATCCAACTTTACCCCAAAGTTTTGTTCAGAATAAAATTAACTCCTTCTATTACACAAACTATGGTTGGGAAAACTCTTATTACTTACTTCAAATGCTATTCTCAAGGGTGAAAAAAAGTAACAAATATTACTTTCCGACCTACCGCCACCAGTTTGTGTAACCGGCAATAAAAAACGCAGAGACAGAAGAATAAAGTGAATACAATAGTACACATTCCTTGTCGGTGGGAAATTTATTAAATGCTCGCGAAGTCTCTCGTCGGATGCAATGAGTCTCGAGCGTTTTACCATTGATTTTTAAAATCAATGGTTTAACATTTACCACCGCGCCTGGTAATATGAAAGTCTGGGTACTTTTCATCAATTTGAATATTTTGTCTCTGTTTCAATCATGTTATCTTCATGAGAAGGCGTTGAGTCTTGAGTGGAACACTTAACCTGCAGTGCTGTACTCATATTTTTTGTATCCTGATGTTGCCTTCCCAACTTTCTCTCATATATCTCTTCTAACAGTTGTTTCAATAAAACATTTTAAGAGAACAGTATTTTGAATTATTTCTTTTGTATTCCTCCAAAAATTTTTTTCGTGGGCGCTTTTTTTCTTCTTCACCTTTTGAGCAAGAACACCAAGCTTTTCATGAATCACTCCTCGTTAGAGTTCGAACTAAAGGTCCTTAGGGTTTTTTATAGTATACTTCCTGTTGTGCTTTTCTATTTCATCTATAATCTCATCATCAGAAATACTCAGTCGAGATACTACTGTTGTTTTTATTGAATTCATACGTCTTTCGGGATACTTCATTATACAGGGTGTTTCATAGTTAAACCAACTATATAGGTTAACTGCAAGTAGAGGACACTTTGGTGGTTCTTAAATAGCCTTGGCTCATTGGTCTAACATAATTATTAATACAGAGATACAGGGTATTTTATTCATCTAGCTCCAATGCTTTTGAAGGCCATAACTTTAGAACCACCCTATATATTTCTTTCATTTTTGGTAAGGGATATATTGCATTGATAACACAATAAGATAGTGTAATAAAATAATTATAATCCAGGTCTGGTTTAAGAAAAAATTTTGCAAAATTCGATAATTCTCAAAACAACACCCTGTATATCAGGAATTTTTAAAACTACTATAGATTATCTCGAAGAGAACAGAAAAATAGAACGGCACCAAAATATTTTTTCGAAGTGGCACATCCCGTTTTACTCCTTATCTTTAAATGTCAAATTATTTATAATAATTGTTCAAAATGTCCACCATTTTGTTCTATGCATTTACGAGCTCTTTTAAGATGGTTTGTAGTTGCTCGTCTTATCATTAATGGATTTGGGTTCCCTGATTTCGTGCAAGCATCATCAATTCTTTGAATAAGATCTTCTAAGCTGTTTATCTCAGTAGAGCATACTTTGGCTTTCAGATATCCCCCAAATATGATAGTCCACTGGGTTAAAATCTGTGCGACCGGTAAGGCCAATTATTGGGCCCGCCCCTACCACTATCCACATGTTTCTAAAATTCTGCGTCTAGAAACTTTCGCACAATTACCCGCGATGCACCATCGTGCTGGAAATACATTCCTCCACTTTCCTCATTTTCTAATAGCACTGGTAACATATTCTTGCAAAAAACAAAATAGTCATCCCCTGTTAATGTACGGGGTAGGACATATGGTCCAATAAGGTGATTATCTAAAACTCCACACCAAACGTTAACCGAAAACCTACTACCGCGAATGTGTTTTGTCTTGTAAAGCAAAAAGGATTTTCATAATCCCAAACATGGTAATTTCGTAGATTGTAAACCCCATCCCTATGTAAATATTCTGGAATAGGCACCTCCTAACTATTCTTCTCCTTCTAAGTATCCACCGACTAAAGTCTAATCGCGGTTCCAAATCACGTGGTTCTAGTCTTTGAACCTGTTGAACATGATAAGGGTAGAAGCTAAATTTTTTAATCTCCTCCAAGCGGTAGTATGGGGTACATTTAATGCGTGGCCAATCCTTCTTGTACTGATTGTTGGGTTGTTGTCAACCATATTCTGGAAATCAAAAGAAATTATGGCACTGGAGGAGACTAACTTAGTATCACGTAATCAATTGTAACCAAATACTCTCGCAAATGTTCTGGTACTGAGGAGTGCGACGATTAGGAGAAGCTCCTTCATATTCCCTTACTGCTTCTGCTTACAATTTCCTGTTACAAAAAGCCATACACAAATAGTATGTCTGCATATTCTACATTTGTAAATTTATGAGGCATAATTAATTATTATTCAAATGATCTAAATTATTTCTGTGCGAAATTTACTAACAACAAACGATTAATTACCAATAACAAAACAAACTGTCAAAGTTTTCGTACTTCAACAGTCTACGCCTATTTGATAATTTTCTGTTCGTTTAGAATATTAGACCTACTTGATAATTGTTAATGATTTTGACTTAAATATTTTAGTAAGTGCACTTCGAAAAACATTTCCGTGTAACTCAATTTTTTCTGTTCTTTTGAATAAACTATTGATTTATAAAAATCTTGATATACAGGGTGTTGTTTTGGGGATCAATAGTTTTAAATTTTTTTTCTTAACCCGAACCTGGATTATAACTGTTTTTGTTACATGATAAGATGTTGATGCTTATGTAACTTACACCTACCAAAAATGAAAGAAATCTATAGGTGGTTCTAAAGTTATTACGTACGAAAATGTCAATGATTTAATATAATTTGAAAGAACGTTGACATTAAAAGTTAAGCAGTAAAACGGATGTGCACTTGGAAAATATTTTTTGGTGCCGCTCTATTTTTTCTGTTCTCTTCGAATAATCTATTGAATTTTAAAAATTCTGATATACAGGGTGTTCTTTTGGAGATTATCGAATTTTGCAAATTTTTCTTAAACCAGACCTGGATTATAATTATTTTTATTACACTATCTTATTGTGTTATCAATGCAATATATCCTTATCAAAAATGAAAGAAATATATAGGGTGGTTCTAAAGTTATGGCCTTCAAAAGCATTGGACTAAATAAATAAAACACCCTGTATCTCTGTTAATAATTATGTTAGACCAATGAACCAAGGTTATTTGGAACCACCAAAGTGTCCTCTACTTGCAGTTAACCTATGGTGGTTTAACTATGAAACACCCTGTATAATGTGATGGAATTCCTTGCAATGCACTTTCGAGATCACGAAGTAACATGTAAGCTCATCAATTCCTACAGAAATTTTTGACATTTTCTGAGGCGTTGAATGAATGAGTCATACCAATCTTCTCGTGGCAGGATTGCCGTCTTTAAAATTGTTCAAACCTTTTTCGCATTTAACATATTAGTTTGACTTCCAAAGTATCTAAAGACATCATATAATTGACGCATACAAAGTTTTTATGGAGAATTTCAGACTCTTCAGCTGGACAAAAAGCGCAGTTTTATTTTCAAGAGGGAATTTTGAAAAATCCGATTTATATGTTTCCAAAGTGTTTTTAGGATATTTTCACTACTAAAACACTTAACAATGTGTACTAGAAAATGTTTTGTTTAATAATTTCTAAAAATTTAACCAAACATATTAAAATATTCACATTATGAAACATTTAGTTCATTGTTTAATAATAGGAAGTTTTTTGGATATCGTAAAATCAAACGCTAAAATTACGTAAGATCCTTCTGCGCATGCGTAGTGACGTATGCGCATACGAAGAAGATTTTTCGATATCCAAAAACTCCCTATTATTAAACACTTAAACTAAATGTTTCATAATGTGAATATTCTAATAAATTCATTGCCAGTTCAAATGAAAAAATTAAAACTTATGCCTCTTACCGATAGAAATTAAACACTGTCCTTTTTAAAATAATAATACAACTAAAAATAGAAATAATTGTAGGTATAGAAACAATCAAAAGACCTTTTTCTACGATCGTGCAAAAAGTGACTACTTTTTGCAGCAATTACTGTGCCAAAAGTTTATCTTTTTTGCATTAGTGCAAAAACAATTTATTAGTGCAAAAGTAAATTATTCTTTGTACTAGTGTAAAAAGTAGTTTTTTTAATTTAATTTTTCGATCGTAGAAAAATGTTGTGTGCAACTTGTGCAAAAGCATATTTGTTGCACTCAGAATGATTGCATCACTTTTTGTACTAGTTACACAAATAACTATTTTGTTTCAGCACAGTTCACACTACTTCGTTGACGCGCTACTAATGAGCAAAACATGCGGTAATGCCAAGCCAAAGTTACGAACCTAACCTAACCTAAAAATTAAATCATCAGGTCCAATTTTTTTAACATTTTTTCTTTGAAAATATACAATAAATAACATTGTATTAGGGAGAAATCCTGCGAGCATTATTCATCTAGAATCTAATGTAAAACATACGATTGCAGAAGGGCGTTCTACAGGCGTTAAGTGTATTAACTTTGCAGTCTGTCTAACAGCTTGGAAATTTTGCTTCAACCTTATCCATCATACTACTAACTTTACTGCCCTTTACAGCTGTATTGGCAGTCCTACTTAAAAACCAGCTAAGTCGAAATCATCCATTTAGACGTACATTTTAAAGCTGCTTACTAACGCCAAGCCTTTTGGTGGAGACACCAGAGACGATTTACACCAGTGTTAACATGTTGATGAAAAAGCAGATACTGTATTTCATACAAGTGAGTGAGTGAGTTCATGATGAAAGGAACAAATTCGATTAAAATTCAGCAGAATATTTTACAAAAAAAAATAAAATTTTCAAGGAATCTAAATATGAAAATATACGGGGTGTTCCATTTATGAAAAGGTAACCTTGTATATACAGTTTTTAGTACAAAATTTGCGCAATAAAAATAGTAATTGACGTGTTCCGAGGGTTTCGGAGAAATCATCATCACCTTAATTTTAATCGAATTTGTTCCTTTCATTATGAACCAGCCGTAGTTATGTATGAAATAAAAATAATCACTTTACATTTACGAGCTCTCTAGTAGACTGATTGGACTCAATATTTATTTATATTAAACAAAAAATAGTTCTGAAGTATTTCTTAAAATGAAAATGACATCATATAAACCACAGACAAAAATTTGTGAACGTAAACAAACGTGCTTTAAAAAAATTGTAAACTGTTGTGACACTGTATGCCAAAAAAATTTTGTAAACTTTTGCCAGATTAAAATATTCGAATCTAAACAATTGGGAATAGTACACCTGTTGCATTTTAGGTAAGTATTTGTGTCACGGCAAACCAGTTAAGATTTATCAAGTTAATCCTTGCAAGGCTCGGTAATCGAGGAATCACGACTTTCGTAAAAGAGAAGTCGTTAATACAAGTGGATGAGTGCAATATCAAGAATGGATACCGTTTGGTAGAAACCGCAAGATGTCATGCATCATGTCTCTGTCACCAGGAAGCAAATAAAGAAAGCATAAACTTACACGTGCCATGCATCATCGAGCCGTTACTTTTGTTTCTCGCAACTTTAAATCCCTCTTCAATGTAAAGTACAGTTTGTGTCCACAGAAATTTTTCTTACCACTTACAGAGAATAAATGACTTTAGAAATTTTGTAGTGAATTAATTGCTAGTACACTAAATGGGTTCATCGTTTGAAAATATAACCTACTTAAACCAAGTAAACTTAAACATAAACAATGTCGCGTCTCTTTAAATGCATTTTATGGAGTTACAATGTATGCTAATGTAAATTTTAATTAAATTAAACTTTTATGGTTTCGTATTTTATATTTTAATTTTTTCTATCAATTACCTCTGTAATTTGGCGTTTCATGACAATTACTTGCTCTAACGAACAGTGATAATTTTAATAATCTGCCTTATGGTGACTTGGTTTGTAATATTATGGTTGTCTAGGACCATCGTTGACTTCAATGTACACCAGTGTTCATCTCTACTTTAAATGTTATTGGTTGCTCTATTTCAAAACATGTAATAATTATAGATAGTATGTACTTAAATTGTAAATACAATACACACATAACCAACATTCAAATTGATTGACTCTTGACATTGTAAATCATCTGGTAATTTGCTATAATTAAAATTTGCTAAAATTAACGAAATTTAAGGTAAAAAGTAGCAAAACATTTGAGTTTTAAACATGCTGAATAAATAAATAAATCGGCAAGTGAGCGGTAAAGATCAAAAGATGTTAGGGAACATTGTTGTTTAACATGTGGCGCGTACGTCCACACCTGCAGATTTAGGCGTTCAGTTGTTTTAAAATGGAAAACTTCCATTACATCGTAATTCACTACTAAGCGGAGCAGCATCGTCAGCTTGTAAACCTTACATCAAATCACTACCACTGTATTTCTCACGTAAAAGTAGAGACGGTCGAACCCAAAATCTTCTTTTTTTCTTTAATTTAAATGGGCATTTCATTATTAAACTATTTTTTGTCAAGGTTGCCAACAGTAGTAAAAAAAAGTAAAACCGCATGCGTTTCCTAGTTGTAGTAACTGTTTCTATTTGCAAAAATTCATTTTGAGGTCGATAACATATCAACATGTGTGAAGGGCTTTTATGTAGTTTTATGCGAAACTTCGCAACTCGTGCATAAAAACCTTGCTTCGCCTACTTGTATCATAAATAACAATTTTCTCAGATCTTTGGGTTATTGAAACAAATGGGATAAGAAGTGGATGATAAAAGAAAGTGTCTTTATCGAACGAGCCCGTTACTCACCTCCTCGCTTCTCTGACAATCTCAAGCTCGTGCACTATTGACACAGTAAATAAATAACTATTATTAAAAAATTTGTTTGGTCTAGTTTCATGACCGTAACTAATTGATTATTCCGGGATTAGGCGAAATAATAATAGTATTTTCTGCATATTGCTCTATCATAATGTCTTCATGAGTACCATGACTCGAGAAATTGAATTTTTGTTAACACAATTCCATATTGTAGTCTTAAAGCTTCTGGATAATTAATAATATGCCGCCGTTATAAAGAAGAAAGATTTTTGGCAATTCTTCCTTGACTGCCAAATCTCTTTCTAATCTTCAACTAGAAAATTAGAGAAACCATAGAAATAATTAAATCTAATGTAAATTCATCGCGATCGAGATTTCGAACCTTCACCATTGTGGATTCCTACCGTTAACTCCAGTTTCTTCTGGTCTTCCCTCATCTTTTTAAACTCGAATCAATTATTGAATTATTTAATTAATAACCAGCGACTCTTCTTCTTCATTATCGCGGAGCATTTTTCTAATCTAATTTCTTTAAAAGTGGTTGCAGACGTACGCGCTAGATCTTGCTTTTGGAATGCTCAATTCTTATTTCGCTCCAAACACAACCGTGTGTGGAAAATTTGTATTCGCGGCTGGCATGACTCGTGGAGTTTCAATCGGTCGAAACTTTTGGCGCGATCTAAAATTTATAGTGTAGGTATTCTGCTCAGTTGGCGTCGCATCAAAACAAACATTTATCTTGGTAACCTTTTTGACAGAGAAGACGCCTTTATAAACCCAAATTGCACTGACGGATCTCTTGACATAATGTAGCATATGTTTTTGCTTGTGGCAAATCAAATGTAAAGATTACAGTAATAAAAAAAATGTGATTGACAACCGAATCAGAGAATTTGTTATTAAAACATTAATGTTTTAAGAGAAGATTTCGTAAGGAATCAAGAAAGTCCAGATGTCTCATCCTGGGATGTTACTAAGAAGAAGAAAAGTATAAATCTCAACATTGCTATTTCAATTTATTAATGTTCAGGAATAAAGTGGTACACAGAAAAGACAGCATTGATTCCTTATTCTTATTTTAGCGAAGCTTAGACCCGAAGTGAAGAGTGTTGTTTAGTTTCAAAATTCATAAGGCGATAATTAAAGTTACCATTTCGACATTTTTTTAGGAGTGATTGAGAGTGTTTACATAAGTTTATTTACCTAACAAATGTTTGATTAAATAGTGATAGCCATAATATCTCCTGGAAAAGTAGTTATTTCACCAGTGGCCACTGAAAAGTTTAACTTTACAGTTAATCTCAAGAATGAAGAAACTGAAAGAAGCAGAACGAATTTATGTGTTGATGTTTTTAATTTTAATTTTTTGTTTGTTTGAGATCAAATATTTAATCGGATTTGCTATTAATTCAGGATGTAAATAAGACAATCTATAATAGTAAAATCATGCATGAGTATTTTTAGTGATTGCTATTAAGAGGCTTATAAAGCGGCGCCATATTGGTGAAATACGCAATTTGGAATTATACACTTAATACACAAGAGAAAAACATTTTGTTTTCACAAGCCGATAGTGATTATTTGGTGAAGAATGTAGGAAAGTCCAAAAACAAAAATTACAAGAATTGAATTTTTTTTTGTTAAATGAAATGATTAGGGGCATAAAATACTCTTTCCTACATTTTTCTAAGCACTATATAGCTATATTATCGACAAAATGTATTTCAATTATTTATACTTTTATAGTAAAATGTAATAGCGTTTTAAATATTTATCGTTTGTTCAGAGGCGACATCTGTATGGTGACAATAAATGTTGCAACGTTGTAATGAAAATAAGAAACCAAAGCTACAGTCGTTGCGTGCTTTGTTTATTTATTTGCGGTCTGTGTTTAGGTAGTGAGTATTTTGTTACAGAGTTTTTTTGTGTGTGGTGTTGTTTGGTTTGAATTATATGAATCATCCGTAGGTAGTTTTCGTAAAAATGTGATGTTACATTCTAGTGACAAGATCGTTGTGATTACAAGTGAAAACAGTAAACAATTCGCGTTTGCAAATGTTAGAATACATATTACACCATTCATTACATATATCAATGTAATAACTGAGCAAAAAAAGTTCTGATCTAATCTAAATTATAACATAAAAATAGCGATTTATGGGGCGCAGCAAATGTTTGAGAATTTTTTTGTCGTACGCAAAAATTATTTTGATAACCACTTGATTGTTCTCAGAAAATAAAAAAAATTGTACTTCTTTGAATTTCAATACGTAACACAAGCTATGCTTTTAGAACGGATTAATTCCTTTTTATATTTCATTATTGTTGCTTTTAGTATGTAAATAATTGAATAAATTATTATTATTATTACGTTCTCGATTTTTATGCTTTCAAAGTCGAAATACATCAATGAACAAAAAATTAAAGCTGCCAATATTTACAGAAACCTGATTCGACTAAATAAGAAGTGAAAATAAACAAAATGCGAGCGCTCTTATCAGCTTTGAGAAGTGCTGAACGTTACGACGTTGCCATATTCAACTACACACACGTTTGTAGACATATATATTTCGCGAAGACGTAAGAGGAAAGTAAACGAGTTTGAAATTTGTCACGTGGTTAATAGGACTCTTAAGAGAATTTGTTAAATGTGAAGCCGATATATTTTTTTTCGATGAATACCAGTAAAAATACTGTTACGCCATTGGTATAAGTTAGAATGATCGCGGTGTTCGAGAAGTGTAAAAGCGTGTCATACATTTGTTAGAATCAGTTCGAATTTATCATTTAATGCGATAGGATATAAATTAAACGTGTAGAATATTGTGGGTATTTATACGAATTATAAGAACTGTACGTGTTAAATAAATAACGTTGAAGAGTGCAATCTGGATCCTGGCTGTGTTTATACTTATGTCGATTGTAAATGCGGAACAAAAACAACGATAAGATTATGTCTTACAATACATATGACAGTCAGTTTGTGATAAAACTCACCTAGTTGCAACTTCTTAGTTGTTAAATTTGAAAATTTTATATTTGTCATATGGATCAATACAATAGTCGATTTTAAAGTCAGTTAAAGAGTAGAAACAAAATGACAATAATAAATTAATCTTGGATTAGGGATTATATTTATTTTATTTTTATTTTTGTAAATTGTTGTTGAATAAAATAATTACCTTGTTTTGAGGAAATTGTTATTAAATAAAGTCTTTAATTTGCCAGATTCTCACAATTTATATTTTCTTTGTTCGACTGCGAGTTGAGAACGTTAGTCTACGCGAAATGATTCTCTGTCAACAAAGATTTTGTTTCTTACTTCAAAATCGTCCTTCAAAACTAACAATAGAAAGAAGATTCCATGCGTTTATTTCTGCTTGAAAAAAATTTTGACAAGAAAACAAATACGCTACACAAATTTCTGCCAAGAGTTTAACGTCTTTAAAACAATCCCCAATATTTATTTGTATAGGACTATAGGTATATATCATAAAACATTATCATTGTAAATACAAACCACTTAAATTGGCCAATAAATCTTTATATTATGTGAAAAAAAAGCGCTGTCGATAAGGATTATAATAAAAATACTAAACTGCAATAAAAGTTAAATTCTCGTATATTATCAAAGCGTGGAAATTTTATTTCTATTTATAGTCAAAATTAAACAAAACTGTTGTTATGGCTTTCAAATCCGATTATTTCGCCTTCACGTTGAAATCATATTATAATTTGGGTTTAATCAAATTTTGGTTATAATTTCGTACAGGTTCAGAAATGTCAGATGTTAAGTTGTGCGACCGTGACGGTTAATCGTTTTAAATTGAATAATTGCAATTTGTGCAAACCGTCAGGGACGTCGGTCTAATTTTGCAATCATAATGAAGGATCTGATGTTAGAACTGCGCGTTTCACCTTTGCAGCTAGCTACCTATTTATAAATTAGTATTTTAAGAAGCTGGGGATTTTCTGTGAGTATGAGAGTTTTATGATTAGCCTATTGATTTTTACGGTGACTAATTGACAAGTACCTTTGTTGTTCTCTTCAATAAAAAAAACTTCACCCAACTAACAGAAGCGCATTTTTTTACAATCAAAATATTTTCACGGTGATTATGGTCATAAAAGGTTGAAGCTTTTGTTTAGTTTTATTGCATCGGAACCATAAACTCATTTTATTGTCTTTTGTCGTGACGAACGTATCGGGTTTTTTTCTGGTTTTATATCAGGTTTTCGATTCTGAAAATTTTTAGTAATTTATATTTACAGTAGATCGATTGTAATGAATCAGACCTTGAATTTACATGGTACTTAATTTCATACCCCTACATGTAATCTCATGTTGAAAAATAATCGAAAATTTTCAACTAACCACAGCTTAATTTTATGGAAATATGCAAGTTAATCTACATTAATATACCTTGAGCGGCATAAGTAACGAATAAATTAATTTTTGGCGTTATTAATCCTTTTTATTAAAATTACCGAAACACGCAAATTTTTGTTGTTAATATAAATTTTTAACGTAAATATTTCAACCCTGTCGTGAACTTCTTCGTAAGAGTAGCAATCCCCTCAATTTTTTTGTAATCGGGAGTATTATTGTGAAAACCGATTTAAAACATGAAATTTTTATTTGAAACCAAGCTTAAACTAAACCTTTAGAAAACAGGGTTGCCTCAATATTGGACGGTCTAATTTTGTTTTTGTACTTTTACTTCCATAATATCTTAGTCATCGTGAAATAAAATAAGTCTTATAGTGTTTGTCTAGGGCTCGAGACTTGAAAAACGGACATTAAGGAAAAAAAAGAATTTTAAAATTTTGTGATAATTATAATTTCCATAAACTATTTTTCCGTCGACCTCATTATAAAATTGAGTTTACGTACTCCCTGAATAATCATAAAGTAACACTTTTTAACTGTAATACTTTTCGTCCGCAAACATCTGTCAATGTCAATTATTATTTTATGTCAAATTAAATAAAGTCGAAGTAACCAGTATGAAAACCCATTTTTAAGAAAGGATGAATTTAGTGACTACATAGGATATTACAGTACTTTAGGTACATGCTGAAACATTTTAGATACTGCAGAATATTGTTTGTTTAAGAAAAATGCCAACAGTTAATTGTAACGACATGTGTGCGTTTAACGTGCATATCGCTATCTAAGCAACAGCTTTAATGCTTGAAACGCACGTGTGTCGATAAAGCCAAGTAAAAACTTGTACAGAAGCATAACACGCAACGAAGAACACCATAATCAAGGTGCTCTTATAAAAATTATGTGATTGTTGTAAACAAATGCTTTATCGATACAATATTCGAACGCGGAAAGCTTTTATTTCCTTTAATAAATTTTGACACAAATGTTACAATACTGAACGGTGAAGTGAACATTAGGTACAGTAAAATCAGAACAAACGTAAAATTTTGTTTAAAATTACTAAACATTTTGTTTTCAGTAAACGGTAATAAATAGAAAATTAATTAATTTAAGGTCAACGGAAAAAAATTAATATGTACCTCGGAAAAAAGTGCTTTTAATAACCTCGCACATAAAAGTGCACTTTTTGTCCATGTTACATAAATAACTATTTTACTCTACTTTTAAAAACAACCCAAACTTCTTTAGTTTCTGTGGGTCCTTGTAGAATTTGATCAAAATGCAAAGAGACAAGCCCAGAAACGCTGTAGATAGTAATTATTTTGAAAAACAAATATAGTACAGTAGTCTGTAAAACAATAGTTAAAAATAATTTACCTTGCTTTACTATGAAATTTCAAAATTTTACATTTAAAATTGTGTTCAAAAGTGAAATAACCTAAGTTTTTTATTTTATTGTTAATATACAGGATGGCCAAGAGCCGAGTTTAGAATTCCTTTTCCTTTTTTTATTTGTGGTAAAAATTTGAGTAATTTGAGTATCGGTCACTATCAAGTTTTTCTCTAGCTTTTGTATTTCTACCTTCTTTCTCTTTACAAATCCCTTTTTTAGTTTTTTCTGAAGGTTTTATCATACCTTCTCTTGTTGACTAGCGTTTGTTCTCATCATATTCATCCTGGCTTTGTTTTCTTGGTATAGCTTTTACACACTTCCTAACGAAACAACAGTCACGCGTTTGTTTTATTGTTTTATTCTCATTTATATTTCGTAAAGTCTCTTTATCTGTATTTGAATTTGATTTTCAGTTTGGCCTCATTATATAATATTACTCTTTCTCACATATCTTCTTTGAAGTTGGTTACCCCACTTTAAAAAAGTATTACTTCGAATTGGGTACAAATTCTAATTTTTGGATACACATTACATTAGTGTTAAATTAGTACTTAGTTGTCATCGTTTTTTTCTTCGTCTCGTTTTGCCTTTCCGCATCTCTTTTATTATCTTTTCGTAATATTTATTCTTGGTTGGTTTTGTGCTTAGTTTATTGGTTTATTTGGACTGCTGCCGTCTCTATCAATAGATCGATTAAAACATAACAAACTAACAAAGTTTAGAAATTTAAGTTTAGCTTGTCAATAGCAAATATAAGTTCCATATTGCTATAGTTACATTTAAAATTTAACATTTTGTCATCCAAGTTTTTTTATTAAACTTCACAATTTGCTTCATAAATATAGCGTACTCTATCAGCCATTTTATTATATCTTTATCCAGGACAGTAGCTACAACATAGTTAGAGAGCATTTGGTTCATCAATTTATGCTTGTTTCTGGTAAGCGGTTGGATCATTTGGAAAACAGATAGTTTTTCTTATATTTGTGTAAAATTTATGCTTTGTGAAAAATGTTGATTGACAGCCAATGCAAATTCTTCTATTCGAAAATGTCGCAAGTGTTCAAAATTACAGAAAATATCTTCAAGATCTTATGCAGACCGAGTCTAAACCCTATGTCGAAAATTTTATTTTTGTTATCATTGTGGTGTTTAGGTCGTGATAAATCTCAACAATTTACACACGGTTTAACAAGAAATTCAAATATCCCCAAATGCACATAATATGAACTCATCAGATCGAATGAAACATACACGTTGTAGAAAGTACGTCATTCTTTTCGTGAAAATGTATGACGTGAAATACAATCTCAATGACTGGAGATTGTTCATCGATTCTAATAACACATATCACCATCAAATTTTATCGGTGGCAGTGCTTTTGCATAGTTGCTATAGCATTTAGTCGTCATTAAATGTTAAGCGACAGAAAATATGCAACGATTTTCCAATATATAATTACGCAAGGGAACTAATGACGAGTCTTCAATAATAAATTTGATATGAGTATTCGCGATATCCAGTTGCGGTAGTTCTGTGAGAGTAAATATGGGAGTAACATTAATTATTAGCGACATTCGTATTTTAACAGCCAATTTTTGAAAAGTCGAAAATGTGCAATGCATTAACGAGAAAGAATGTTATTTGTATGTAAATTTTTTGAACATGGCACGGTACTTTTATTATTACGTCAATTGGTTGTATCTTTGAAACAGGCGCCGGTATATGCAAACAAGAATAAAAGTGAAGCACGACTATAGAATAAAACGTCGTACATTCCTAACTGTTTCGACATTGCCGTACAGTTTGATGTGACCATTATACAAAAGGGCGTATCAATTATCGATATTGGTTTCGGTTTTAAAACGATTAGTATATCATATGTGCTGTTATTAATTTTTTAAATGTTGGGGTCACGTCAGTTTTAGAACTTTACACGTATATGGTGTGGCATGCGAATTCTTCCGCTGAATTCCGGTATGCGTACGTGTTTCACACAAACATAACGGAAAATGGATATCGCCGTAGTTTGTGGCCCTAAAGAGACGCTATTGAACAACCTTACAACTGTTTACTACATTACAACATGGGATTATTTTTATCAGCTATTTTTATTTTCAACCTTTTCTGGCTCGCGTTTCAGTGTATGCATGTAGGGTGTCAAATTGAATATCTTTTACCAACTCATTTTTATTGGTCATAATTTATGCTAATTGTATATAAATAACTTATGCATGCTGACTTTGATGAAGTTGTGGTAAATTCTTGTGTTCGATATAATAAATGACCTCATTTAATTCTTGCATACAAAAACATGACCGTATCGTATGTGTTTTATATTGGTTACATAAGGACACTTGTTTCGATTATCTGGAGGACTTTTAACGACCATAAATTTAAATTGATGATTATTTCTTAGCTTGCATTTTGGGTTTTTCTTTTTAATTTAAAGGTGTAGAATAGAGAGATACAATCAGTTGCCAAATATTATCAACATATAAAGTCCTACGGAAAAATCTGCTAATGGGAAAACGTTTAATACAACAATTTTGAGAAATTTCAAGAAACGGTTAATACTACTTGTTCTACGCATTCATTTACATCGTATTATGTTAAAAGCGACACAGTGACAGTGTTTGCTACTTTCTTCATCGGGAAAAAAGTTTGATTTTCGATTTGAATAAAAATTGGTTTATACACATTGGTTAAAGGGTAGAATAAAGAAATACATTCAGTTGCAACTAAAATTTTTATTATAGGTAGTACCTATAATAGATAAGAAGAAACGGTTACAATTACAGTGTTCAACGCATTGATTTACATCGTATTATGTAAAAAAACGACACAATTTTTGTCATTTTTCATCAAAAGAACAAAGACTATTATAGTATTGTGTATAAAATCGAGAAAAATAATTTTGTTTCCGATTAGAATAAAAATTGATGAATACACTAATATTAAAGTGAAGAGTAAAGAAATACTATCAGTTGTCATTAAAATTGTCTTATAGTATTTTATGAACATTTAACTTTTAACTCTCGCGCACCTTGGTGTCATCCGGTTTTGATTCTGCACTTATTTTCTAGGGGATGCATGTGCAAAACCGGTTAATGTTTTTTGAGCCGTAAAATACTATAAAATTTTGTGCAAGGTGTTCTATGACGAGAGAATGATACTTAGGAGATGATTATCATATCCGTCTTTTTCAATGAAGGTAAGAAGAAGTGATTACACCACACGTAAATGAGGATAGAATTTTCTATTAGAGAGCCGTACTTTAATTGTGTGAAAATTTGGAATAATTAAATACGAAGAAAATCAAACTATAGGTTTTGCTGAAAATCTCTAAAAACCATTTTCCACTCCTTTCCAACCCTATAAAAACAACCCTCAGCTTAATCTTTGATCCGGATTATGTTTTCTATTTTCCTTACATGCCTCTCTACCAGTATCAACCATAAAAGTTTAGTTAAACATTTTCTTTTTTTCCTATAAATTTCGATAACCGGTCATTTACATGTGACTTTTTTTTGTAAATGAGATGTATAATAATCTCTTGTCATAGAACTCCCTGTATAGTAATTAAAATAGTAGATTATTTTACTTAGAGTTAAACTATATAAATGTTGAGCTTAAAATAGCTGAGACAGCAAATTAAGCGAAACAATTATATATTTTAACTTTAAGTGAAATATACTATTTTTTCTTCAAGCGATTATTGCTAGTTTTCATGTGTTATTTTCAAAATTTCGAGATTCTCGAGTGTTATTATAGTGACGTTGGTACTTTACTGTAACATCCATAATATGACATAACCGAGGTACCAACCTCGTGCTTCAATATCTTCTACATTTTCTGATGGGCCTATCAGCATACTTGGTATTACATTCGCTTAATCAAATCTCATTTCTGGTAACTTTACGATTATCTCAAAATCTTAGAAAATGTTACGCAGAATTCTGCTGAATACTTCCATGTTTCATTCTCCAAACGATTTCGAATTCGAATGCAACTCATTTAGATATATACTCAGTATACTATTGGCGCGGAGTAATAAACCTGCCATTATCGAATCTCCCGTATTGCAGTGGCGTAGGTACCTGATACGTTTGAAAAATCATATTTTTAGTAGGTAAATATATTATAATAGTAAAATCTACCTTGATATGAATTATTATGTGGTTTTTTTTATTGTTTCAATTCTTACTTTATATTTATGTTATATATATTATTTATATGTTATTTATTTTATTTGTATAGTAGATCACATTACAAATTTTACTTCTTACGTATTATATAACATTATTTTTGTATCTTGGTATAATACCCACATCTACGGCTATGATTCTCGTTTCGTCAGTACCTGGGCTGATGGCAACGTGTTTACACAGATTAAACTATTGTTCTCAGACCCTAGATGGGTCGATATGCTGCAAGAGCGGCACAATGATCGTATTTTGGTTAGAATTTATTGGTTTTACTTAACCGTAGAAGTACCGGTTTCACAAGAAAATAAAGAATTATTTCAAGCAATTATGATTTATTACTCCGCGCCAATAGTATACAGGCTTTAGCTATTGTGTTGAGAAGTATAGATATGTTCGTAAAATAAACGATTTTGTCTTATAAAAAGTAACCTGGAAAGATTACAATCAACGAACAGACAACTGTAACAAAACGAACCAACCTTGACGATCTAAAATTTTTAAAGATCTTAGTAATCTTGTCTTTCCGTCATTCAGTTCTAAACAATCGTCATTTAATGGTGTAAAAGTACAATGTAAGTGAAATGGAACTTTTATATTATTAAACTATATTGTTGACAATGATGCCAGACGACCGAGCAGTACACAACATTTAAATTAAAAAGAAAAATGAAATTACAAGTTATCGTCTGTTGTAGTACTGTTCCAGACTGTAAATTTTAGTTCTGACATAGGTTAAATATTGTATGGCTTCTAATTGCGGCTCTTGCATAACAGATTTACTGTACACACTTATTTCATCATAAATAACTTAAAAGCTTACCAATATACCGGTAGTGTGTTAATGTTTGCAAAATCTGTAACTGGAAGGTCGAGGTAAAATATTACCATCTAATCGTATAAATCTTATACTTTATACTTTGATAATCTGCTAACTCTTACAGACGCCAAAATTTAAGTTTAGTGAAGTTTAAATAATTTTTTCTCCTTTAATCTAATTGGAAACGTGTAGTTTGCATTTTAAATAAAAAAACTTGGTCTAACTTAATTTCTAAAATTTGGGGACAACGTTGCTAGTTGCCCTTTACTTAGAACTGTTGTAAGATATTCTTTTTTCCGAAAATATACACTAATTAAGAAATTTCTTTGAATGGTTTTACTATTCATTCGAATACATTCGGTAATGTAACAAACGTAACCCAGGTACTTGCAAAATCTAGACTTGATTAGTCCGCCACTAAACCCAAAGCGAACTTGGGCGATCGAAAAGTGGAAAACCTAACTAAAGACACCTACGTTGAATTCAGGATAAAATCCCTAACAACCGCTAGAGTGCAGTGATAAATATAGTAATGTCAGCACAAGCATGGTAGTAACGTAATTTATATTAAACGTTGATCCGTTTTAAATAAATGGTCAATTTTGACAAAGTCGTGTAAAATTTAAAAACAAAAGGTACCCTTTCCCTAGGCTGTTCGACGAAAAAAGGGTAAGAGAAAAACACGAACTACTACTATAGTAGTAACATTTTTTTTATTTATGTATCCTTTCGAAATGTAATTTTTAATGAATAATTTTCGAGCATTTGAAATCTTGTTGTTAAATTAACTGATTTTTAGTTCTTTACTGTCATGATTTGAAATTTTTCTTTTCTTTGAACGGAATTTAACATCGTGTCAAACATAACATCACACTAATTTTAAACAATTTTGAAAATTTTACGGCCTCGTGTCGAACTAAAAAATTGTGGACCTTAAAACATTTCTTATTCCTCCCTAAATTAGCTCAATTTAAACAAGAATATACTATTCTTTATGACATTAAATACTAAAATGGCGTTACTTGAACTATTCGCGAAGAAATTGTGACAATTCGCGTTTCCTGTAATGCTTGACTTACGTCTCTTAATGCAACAGTAACGGAAACTATTATGCAAATTGATAGTTAGAGATTTAAAAGTACAAGAAGTAAATTATATCATAACCTAATTACATTCCCAAAAATAAAAGATGACAAAATGCACCGCGCTAAGTTATAAATTCACGTTTACCACGATTGCATATTATGGGCGCGGTCAATTATTGAATAGAGAAATAAACTAGAAATAATTGATAAATAAATTAATACATACACGAGGATATTAAAGTTTGACGAAAAAACCTACGAAAGTGGAACGGAAATAGCAAATTGTCAAACGGCAGCTTTCTCGATGTGTTTGCCAAAACATATTAATTAACCGTGTTTTCTAAGTAAAAACAAAAACTAATTTTGGATTAGTATATAATTGGAAAAAAGTTGAGACTTTTTTGACATTAACTAAGCGTGGTGTATTTATTGACCTACTCGATGTAGAAATAGTGCATATAAGAGTAATAAATATTGTAGGAGGTCCGGTTTTTACTGTATCTGATAAGATTTGTTTTCTTCTGTAATCAATGCAAATGGAACAGCACTAATTATTTTACTACTGTCGAGTTCTAAATTTCTTAATTAAGATTTGGTTTTATGACTAAATTACATATGAAATTATACTTTGATTTAATGCTTTCTTGTTTGATTTTGTTAATTCGAGTGTTAATTATGCTCTAGCGGACGTGTAGGTCATTTTGTATTTTAACGTTAATCGCGAAAGGCGGACATTTCTTTAAACAAAAAGGTAATAGTCGTAAACATTTGTTGTATAATAAGGAAGTCCTTCTATACACTTTTGTCGGTCAGTGCACCATAGTAAATAGATCATTTTAAACTGTGCAAGCGTAGCACATAATATGTACAAGATTAACCATCAACTGCCTAAAATTAATTGTGTCCTTGTTATATCTTCTATTATACCAAAACCAACAACGTTGTTAGTGATGCGGAATGTGCGCTACCGTTTTTCATTTCCACATAGACTATCGGGATAATGTATGGCAGTGATTGAAAGTGTTTATTACCAAAGACCTCGATGTGTGAAGGATCTACCGCTTCGTTAGCTGCTTCTTTAAGATGCAACAATCAAGTTTTTCTTCTTTAGTTTCCGAATTTAAATTATCGCATTTATATCATGGACTTTTGAGGAATTATTTTATGAACATTTGGAACGTGTTGCGGAAAGAAAATTGTTTTCTGGCGAAAATGTTTGTGAGAATAATTTGGTTGTACAAGAAATGTCTCTCAATTAATTATAGAA
The DNA here is from genome assembly GCA_030710515.1 of Abscondita cerata. Classification (NCBI taxonomy): domain Eukaryota; kingdom Metazoa; phylum Arthropoda; class Insecta; order Coleoptera; family Lampyridae; genus Abscondita; species Abscondita cerata. The sequence goes on along the minus strand of JALBCR010003916.1, from coordinate 6,798 downwards.
ACGTCTTCTTTTGATTCCAGAATTAGAATTTCCAGTCCTTCGAACTATTTCTTCTTCTGCTTATAGGACTTCTTTGGCGAAGGTCATAATATGAACCAACGCTCTTGGTTAAAATTATCAAGATTTGTGGTAAACCTCTACTGTAGGTCTAGGAGCGTTGGTTCTTTTTATAATAAGGGGGTACATATGGAACATATGAGAATTGAAGGAAATACACCCCTTCATTTTGGTTGACAGCTATTTGACATTGACTATCACGTAACTAATCTGAACTATAACACCACAGATTCCAGCTTAATATTTTCTTCTTTCTCAATCTAGTTAAACCTGGACTCAAAGACTTTCTACAAAATTGGTATAGTATAGTTTTAGATTTTTTATTTTTGTTTCTAATACTGCTTATTGAACGAAAACATCAAGAACTGTTTGGAGATGTCGTACCGTTCGTTTAAATCTATGTCTACCCTGTTCAAAAAATATATAGTTCTTGCCCCTTCAATGTTGAACTCGTAATGAACAACCGTTTGTGAATGTAATTAAGGTATTTATTTATACAAAAATTGGAAATTTTGGCAGTGAATGACAAAAAGGGAGTAGGCTTCATTGTTGTATTTGTGTGATTTTAGACAGTAATTAAATGTCACATTGTTGTTAAGGTGACGAAAAATAAAATAAAAATGTAGTATCTATGTTTAGTATCATTAGGTGCGTTCACCAGCTGAGGGTTACTTGTTTCGCTACATTTTGGCTACATTTTAAACTACATCGAAACATGACGGATATTTGGCAGTTGTCAAAATACCGTGAAATATTTATAACCTTCAAAACCGTGTTCAGGTTCTTTATTTGTCTGAGAATTAACGTTTGCTTGATTCCATTTGAAATACAAGGGAGATTTTGGATCACCTAAAACAGTTTCCGTGGTTATCGTTATTTATGCGCATGCGCAGTAAGAAAAAATAAGATCTAACGATAACACCAAACTTTATTTACTGCAAATGTTAATTATGTTTAGTCCGCAATGCGCTATTCAAATTAATTCTAAACCGCCACGTTATATATCGACATTATCGTTATTTATAATCACAGAGTACATTATTTTAAGTGACCCAAAATCCTCTACAACTTCGACCTTTAAGTTTTAAGTGACATGCTGTGGTTGCTATGGTGACAGCCGATGTAGCGCTCTGGTATCAAACACGTTCAGTTGAGCCTTTGGGTGGCGGATTTCGTGTAGCTGTTGTGTTTGTTTCACTCAAAATTGTAGCAAATGACCTAAATTTCCCGCACGAAAACCTATTCTAGGGGTTATGTCGATATTTTGATAATAAGTTAAACAGGGCGATCAAAAGGATTAAAATTAATTCAAAAACACGTCAAAAGTTATTTTTTTAAAATGCTAAAACCATGTTTTTATAGCTTTAGTCTTATTTAGCATCAAAAATAAGGTTGACTTTGTACAAGGTTGTCTATTCAAAAAATTAATGGTTTTCGAAATATTGGCAATTTACCTTTTTTTTTGTTGCACAAATGCTATTGTATTTCTTTTAATATGAATGGTTATTCTTGGTTGGCCATGATGGCGTTAGAAAACAATCATCTGTCAACAAAAAAAGTTAAATTGCCAATATTTCGAAAAACCATGAATTTTGAATAGACAACCTTGTACAAAGTCAACTTTATTTTTGATGCTAAATAAAATAAAGCTATAAAACATGGTGCTTGCATTTAAAAAAATGACTTTTGACGTGTTTTTTGAATTTAATTTTAATCCTTTTTTTTTTTGATCGCCCTGTATTAATTTATTATCAAAATATTGACATAGCCCACTAAAAATAGGTCCCCTGCTACAAGGAAACCTATTTCAATTAAATAATAAAAGCATTTGTATAGGAAAATTTTATAATTTTGTTTAGGGCTGAAAACGTCATTTTTGACATAAAATTTAAAATAAGTCCAAAACAGTTAGACTTAGGTATAGGACATTACCAACTGTGTTCTAGAATTTTGGGCAAAATTCAAAAATAGAATAATATATAGGGTGTTCCATTTAAAATAAGCAAGTTGACTCATTACCTTCCGGTATAACCGGAAGTGTCACCATCTTGAAAATATTTTAGCGGAACTGCCCCCGTCGATGTTAGTATACTACCAAATTTTCAAATTTTTCCCATGTATAGTTTTTCTATAATCTATCGATGGCGTTTCCGGTGGGACACCCCATATATCGAATTTCTACCCACCGAATAAAACAGTAGCCAGTGATGTGTTAATGGCAGAGTTACGAACGGCACCTACATACACGTGTTTCTTCAGTGTAGGGTAGCTTGATCGCAAGTCTACAAAAATCACTGGAAATAGCTACGGAATTTCAACGCATTTATTAATACACTCAAATGATGTCATTAGAATAGACCACTATTATTTTATCTGTTCTGATTTTGATCATTTATACGTCAAAAATAAATACAATAATGTCGATAACAAGCTCTTTGTAAATGTAATCAATTACACGAAATTTCCTATATTTAAAAACTTTTTTTGGTTGTACAATATACCATTTTATAAACCACAAATAGAAAAAATAGTATAAAAGTTTTGGGTCCAAATCATTAATTCCTCGATCCCCACGACACTGCTTTTTCGGAATTTCAAATTCGTTGTGAATAGATCCTTCTGCATTTGTGGTGTAATACAATGTTTTATAATTAACATTCTGAGAATGTAAGTTGCGCAGATGAGAACTGGCAATCTTTGCATCGACTGCCGCGCATGCGCCTCGTTAGTGATCCTTCCATTTCAGTGAAGATTTCATGGTAATCGCTCTGATCTGGTTTGTGTTCTTCGGAGACAAGTTTTTTAACTCGGTCGCAGAAATGACTGACTCAGTTTTCAAGAGACTGGATGGGACGTGGATATTCGGATTTGTTCCTGAGATTTGTGGGGAGCGCCGAACGAAAGCCAGGATGTTAAAATCACAGCTAAAGCAATGCTGATCATTTTCTTCAAATTCCATGGCATTATTCACCATGAATATTTTCCTCAGGATCAGACAGCGACTGGAAAGTTTTATATTGAAGTCTTGGAGCGGCTGCGACAGCGTGTTTTTCGTAAACGACCCGAACTCGCCCCAAACGGCTGGCTCTTGCACCGTGATAATATGCCGGTTCATTCCTCCTTGATCTTAAGGGAAAAAAATATCCCATCGTTACCGCATCTATCCTACATCGTCGACTTGGCCTCATGTGTCTTCTTTTATTTCGTAAAAAGCCCACCATGGCAGCCAGTGTAGAGGCCGTCCAGCAGGCTGTGCCTCGTCGGCTTGAAAGACCTAACTCTAGAGGACTATCAAGGTTGCTTCCAATTCTAGGAGAAGCGTTGGAAACGTTGTTCCGAGTTAGTATATGACTCGGCGTTGAATTTAAAATTTTGTAGTAACTCAACTTCGATATAAGTAAGGTATGGTAATGTGGCAAAGGGCTCAGAGTACCGGGGTGTCGAAAAATTAATAACTGATAAATCTTGGTATTTTATTTTTTTATGATGCCTTTAGAATACGGATTTTATTTTATCTTCAATTAATTATTAAAAAAAAATATCCAACAAAAGTCGTTGTGAATTAAATTTTCTACAACTTTTCTGCACTTTCATCGTTTTTTCTTACTTCGTCGGAATCGTGACATTTTTTTACATCGCTTTTGTAGTAGTTTTGGGTCGTTGATTCCTTAACAACTTATAGGTATAACGAACGATCTCTGAGTTGCTTTTAGTTTATCTCTACGTACCCAAAATGATAATAAGAAAGAAACTCGAAATTGTAGTATTATTGATTTTTATATAATAATGGATGCAAAAACTAAACGAAAGCCACAGGTAATGTTAGGTAGGCATCAATTTAATCATATATACTCATCATTTACATTTTTCTAATTATCGATTACGTTATATGGACATTTGTATTCAAGTCTTAATCTAATGGTTTATATCGTTTTGTATATCAGAAAAATATAGTCTATTTATTTTCTTCCATAATTATTATTTTTATTTCGAAATCGCCTACCCCTTTCGACTATATTGGATGCTTACAACTCATACCCCTTTTTTTATTTTTTTCACCAGAAGTAATGAATAAAAAAATAATTGCAACATAACATTAATAATAATAATAACGTAAAGAAAAAGTTTATTAGGTGGTAATACATCGATTAACGGTACCAATTCAATTACATCATTTGAATTTTATTGTAGACAATGAAAATGTTTTTTTTGTACAGGTTTTAAACATCTAAACGACTTTTTGTTGGCCGAACAGTTAGTAATTCAATTTTCAACTTGAGTACTCATGTGTAAACCAGTATCGACAATTACATCGAGATAATCCAATTGTAATAATACTTTCATAACTAGATTATGGTTTTATACAACATACAACATGCGCGTGTTTTTACGTATTTGAAAGTCAAACTTTGTTTAGTGTTTTATTGATTAAACATTATAATAACTGTATTTATTTATTGATCACAAATATTGTTGTTTAGGTTAACTTGTGATTTATATAGCATTGTTTAGCTTTGGAGAAATTATACCCGTCTTATTAAGATAATTAATAACGGTTGAAAGGTGCACCGAGGTGAAATTAAACAAGTATCAAATATTATGATTTAAGTTAGCAAAATCTTTATTATCTATAAATGTATTAGTCTTCGACTACATTTTATAATGTTAGGTAGATTTCTTTTATAGCTTTTCATTTGTTTACGTCTAGACAGTACTTTTATTGATCTTTTTGTTGGTCGCCTTTTAATTAGTAATTAAATAATTCACGTTGATGTAGTCAGTGGTGTTAAAACTTTTGTCAATTTAACTAACTCTTAAACACATGAGCTAATTGTTGCGAACCTTCAACTTTTAGTTTAAAGGAGAGTGATGGTGGTAAAAATAAAATTTTAGCTCAGTTGACGCAATGATTTTTATAGTGAATAATTAACATTTTATTGCAATAAATATTACATACCGAGATAGAATCGTGGATAAAGTTAATACCCCATTTTTTAAAATTAAATAAATTATTAGTTCTTCCAGGTCGTTTTATGTTTGTTATGCATTGTTCCAAAATTATGAGACACAAAATCACAAAGCAACACAATAAACTGATACGGCAAAATACATCAACAAATTTTGAAATAAGTTAGTCCTCATTTTTTAAATTTAAATATTTTGTTAGTTGTTCCAGGTTGTTCTATGTTTGTTCTATACTGTTCCAAAGTTATACCACAAACAGTAACCTAGGAGCAAGCCCAAATGGTCTTATAGTAACGGATGCAGTTTTAGAAGTGTCCGAACAAATATTGAGAGGTAGCAAATCTTATGGAAGTGCTTCAAGATAAAATGTATTTACTTTATTATGACGAAAGTGCCACCAGGACAAAGAGAAATGTATTAAAATAATAATGACAGCTGTAATTTTGTAATTTGGACCCCGCAACATACAAAATTATTATTATTTTGGAAAAAATTTAAACATTATGAAAGCATTTTATTTTATTTTTACTGTAAGTTGAAATGGTCAGTATCATTAAAACACGATTAATTAATGAAACTTACCGAAATTTCAACAAAAAATATTTATGGTACCAATGTTCGTTCGCACACTATAAATAAAACTTCAAAATTAAAAACGTCGCATTAAGACCAAAAAAACTTTGAATATAAATATAAAATGTCGCTTGTTTGGATTCACAGCACTGATCATTCTCAGCAGAATGGCAACGTCATCACTAAAAAGGTGTATTTTGTTATTCTGACGTTATAGTGAAGTGTTTTTTCGAATAAATATATAATTGGCTAGAGGTGAAATACTTTATTGGGACTATAAAATGTTATTTCGCGTAAAAATTCACAGTATTTATAAAACCGGCGATGGCATTTTTTAATTAAAAACGATAGAACAAAGTGTTAGAAGAAAAAATGTTTTTTTTGCTCTTGATGTACAAAATTAATTTGCATTTCAACGATTCATTAAGAAATTTAAAGATTTTACACAATTTTAACGAGGAGAAGTTGCTTTTTTCGCATACGATTTCTTTTGCAACATCTCCGTCATTTAATTAAATTAATTACTAAACTGAGTTATAAACAATTATTGTTTTCGGTGTGAATTTGGCGAACTTACATAATTCGTCCATGATCTCGCAATGCTCACGATATTTCCGCATTTGGAGATTATTACGTATTTTTCTTATAAACTAATAACCTCTCTCTCTTGTACTTGAAAATAATTAAAAGCATTTTCTAATTGCCAAGAAGGTAATTATTTATTGTATGGGTAACAATATTTTCTATTTGCTTAATTAAGATATTGTTTAAAATTGAAACAGCTGTCAGTATTTTCTCCTAATACTTATTAATTTAAAATTTTTGCGAAGTGTAATAAATTACAATCTACATATTATCTATAATAGTATAAGAATTTTTAAAAATTACAGTTGACAGGTACAATGTTCATAAATAATCATTAGTCACAACCGCTTGTAGATGTTTCTGCTATTATTAATTTTTTTTGTATTTCATGGAAGGCGAGTCGGGCCGTTGCAAGAAGCGGATACTTGTTCGTGGCTCCCGATTGGGATTTTTCTGTTCCGCTAAACAGGACTAAGGTTAGTAAGATTTTTGTCCTATTTATAACAATTTGGGGAAACTTCTAAATAACAGTAACATAAACGGTTAATATTTTTGATTTAACACATTATATTTGAAGCACAATAGGACAGCACATGTAACTGAACTGTGTGCATACCA